>JABANP010000659.1:0-24231 GCA_013115135.1 Perkinsus olseni | reverse complement strand
CTCAGCCCAAGACTTGCCGCCATACTCCGGCCCGGAGAATGCCCATTCCCAAAGAATGTCGCAGCATAGGCTCTCCTCAAGGTGTCCTCAGTGGCCTTTTTTTATTGGTCGTAACTCTGCGAGAGGCATCGCCTCGCTCTACTCTGGACATCATCCTAGCGAGGTCGTCAAACTCCTCCACTATGACATGTAGAATGTAACAGAAAGGAGGAGTCGAAGTAACGCTGTTGCCCCCCGTTGTCCCCGCCGACTGTGTAACTGTTACACTGTAACACCAGACATATCAGGAGAGGAGGTATAAGACTTTAGCTGACTCAATCCACATCTTTGCACGCAAGCGCAAAATACGCATGCGCAAAGAGACAACAACAATGTCGGCACAATGAAATTACGGAGTCTGCTGGAACTCATCACTGGTGGCCCTGCGGGCCGCTAACATATACGGTCCCTAGTTCCAGCTCAGACTCTAGAAAAGACTTAACAACATTGTGGTGAGAGACGACACTAACATTATTCATCTTCACATTCCTGACCGAGACACGACGGATCACTCCATCCCGGCCTGGAAAAACATCGATCACTCTACCTGAGTAGATAGATTTACCAGCGCGGACAAATACCAGATCGTCCTTGCCAAAAAGTGGCATCACTGACGACTGAGGAGCACCACGCGCTATGGCCTTATCAGATCGATCTTTCAAGTACTGAAAATGAAAAGAAAGGAAACTGTTACGGATCGCCGACAGCCGCTTGGGAGCAGCGTCTGCGATCGGACTGGGACGTACACCCGGACGGCTCGTATAAGGCGACACCGAACCTAGGATACCGTCAACATCACCATCATCATCATCTACTTCATCATTAGGGGATGTGAAGATTGCTATCCCCGGATCGGCCACCTGGTCGGTTCTCCTGGCGTAGCCGTAACAGAGGCTATCAGGAGAGATAGTCCGCACTTCGGCGCCTGTATCCACCAATCCGAGAGGACGTTGGTTGACCATCAACTCAATCTCCAATAACACCAACCGAAGACGACGGACGTGCTCCACCGAGTCAGGGTCAAAATGTCTCAGCAACTTCTTGACCGACGGAAGCTCCAACAAGTAACGGAGCACCCGCTTAAGCTCCCTGTTCCTTCGCTCGTACACCGAGCCTTCGAACGGGCTATGAGAAGCCAGGTAGGAAGCTTTTATCCCCATCCGCTCCATGCCACTCTGAAAGGTGACTGATCGAAAGTAGGACGCCCGGTCGGAGAACACTTCCACGGGCAAACCCCTCAAAAGGGACAGCTCGTGGATCAGAGACACCGCGGTGTTGGAGTCCTCCTTGGCCGCGTAAAACAGAGTTACATGCCGAGTAGCAATACAAGCACCGATCATCACCTTAACAGATGGAGCGATGATCACAAAGTCAATGCCGACCACAGTATAAGGTGTCATCGACAACAATGCCCTGATATCATGATAAGGTCCTCCGCACGGAACCAGCCAACCCTTAGCGAACCTAGCATTCAGGCGAGCACAGATGACACAATGCTTCTTGATAACCGAGGCCGCACGACGTATAGCGGCCGCGTGAAAGGCGTTGGTGAACTTATCACACATAGTCTCAACACTCCCATGACGATTCGCACGATGGAGATCACGAAGTATCATATCTCTCAGCACGCCATCCACCACGGCTCTAAAGCATACCACCCCGTTCGCCTTTGTAGACCGCAAGTAGACAACGCCGTCGATCTTGTAGTATGGACCAGATCCCACTGCAACGACATCACCCGACTCGCCAAGGTCCACAACTTTGCATGGCAGTCTGGGGTTACTCTGTTGGTCGACCCGGAGCCAGTCCACAAGGTCCTGCCTTTCCCAGTGCTGTGGGAACGGCTCAAAATGACGAGATCGACAACGATCCCCACGACCTTCAGTGGTGCAGGCTGCAGTGAACCAAGCCCTCAGACACCACCTAGTAACCCGCACTAACCGGCAAGCCTGGCCCATTCCCCAGCATAGACTCCTGAGGCGTAGGGTAAGACGGCACTGGGCACGGTCCCTTGTGCACTGACCAGGGCTCTCAGACCCTTCCACCACCGCACAACATCTATCGACGAACGACTCAACAGCTTCGAGAACATCGAACGCCGGATAGATCTCTGCTACCCGCCTCAGCGAATCTTCATCGGGATGACACGGGGCCTGGACGTAGAGCTCGTCATCAGTCGGCCGTGGGCATCCTTCTCCACAGAAGGCGAAGCACAGATCATGGTTGACCCGAGAATGTAAAAATTCAGCTAGTTCGAAGACGTCGTCCATGACCGGCACTTCGTTACCACCGACGGCCTCATTCAGAAGCTGGAAAAGCGGCTTGGCAGACTCACCACGGACTGGTACACTCAAAACCCGGCTCAACCGGTCAGCCTCGTGGTTCGCCTGTCCTGCCACATGCTCAATCTCATAGCAGCCGCAGAGTGCTCGAATCTCAGCCAACTCACTGCCTATAGCCGAAACAATCCGGAACAAGGCATTTTTCTCGACAGCAGTGATCTTGAGTGTAGAGGCAGAAGACAGGCAGAGGCGCACCGTCGCCTTGTTATCAGACTGTATCACCGGCGGCAACAGAGGGAATGATGACGACTTGAATGACATGGATTTGAACTCGGCCAACACTCGGTTCAGCCAACAGATACCCCTATGAAGAGCTAACATCTCCCTCCTGTTAGAGTGGTACCTCTGCTGGAGCGGACTCCAAGCAAAGGCATCCCGTATCAAAGAGACAGTCGAACCATCGAGTGACATGGCAGTGATGAAGACTCCGCCACCTGACAGTGACGCATCCGTCTGTAGAATGAGCCTCAAGGGCTCCTGCGACAACCGGATCTTGTGCTCACACGGCTGACTCAGTAAACCTTTTATGGCCGTAGACAAGTGATGTTGCAACTCATTCCAACATCGCCATTGTGCCTCGTTGAAGTCAGCCTTCTGCAACCGCTGAGACCAGCTGGCCTTCGTAAAGCACGCTCCAAACAAGCGGCGAGTGGCGTCGCAGAGTGGCTTCAGCTCACCGTGCAAGGCGAGCGGATCATACTCTACCGCGCCACAGGCCGCATACACTTGTGACTTACTCCAACTTGAATCCTCGAGAATGGCTTGGGCCTCCTCAAGACGATCAGCCTGATCACAACGGAAGCATAAGTAATCATCATCAAAAGTGACCCGCACGCCCAGGATCGACCCCTCGGGGAGGACAAACTCAGACAAGGCCCCCAGAAGATCAGCCACCGCGGCCTGGACGATGACCGCGAACTTCTTCAAAGAACAGAGGAAGCCACACAACCCGAGGAAGTAGATGATGGTAGCGACAACAGCGGGGCACCTAGCTGCATCAGCAGCGCTGAAGGCAAGGGTGAGATCATCAACAAACTTAGCAATGCCACCGGCCTGTACAGTCTCAGGGGGTTCTTCCAGCACCTTCTCTATCTGCCAACCCAAGCTACACTCCAATGACTCAGGGCCATGCAAGACCCCAAAGCATACGCATTTGGAGGAATAATACCTACCGTCGCCGGCGTGGAGCTCAACCTCATTCAAACACCCCTCGTGGTTACAGTGCCTCAACATATAGAACGCACTGTGACAGTCCGCCACCACCAGTACCGCCGGCCTGAGGAGGCGCAGGCAGCACATAAGTACAGGTATAAGAATCCCAGAAGTAGAGCTTCTAGGCAGAGTGCTGTTCAAGCACCGAAAATCACAAACGAGTCTCCCCTTCGAAGGGGACCCCGTCAAGAAAACCTCGGCCGCAGCGTCGGTATGGGGTTTGGAGATGGGCTGCCAATGTCCTCGAGCCACGTACTTGTTGACCAGTTCCTGATACAACTGCCGGCCTTCCGGACTCAGCTGCCGGTACATCTTATCGGCATACAAGTGAGGGCGCCTAGTTGGACCTGGACGAGGACAGCATATCTCCCAGAAATACTGCTGATAGCTAGGGAATTTCTTTGAAAGAAATTCTTTCCCACATCAGGGCAGAAAGGCAGCAACGCGGCACAGTAACCGCGCTGATCTCCCTGAAAGGGAAGACGGCGTCTTCAAGACGCTCTCCGAGAGCCTCGCAATACTTCAAGGCAGTTCCCTTCTGCACCTCGGAGACCGCGAACTCCGAGGGTTGGGATGCTGGGCCACTCGAACTGCCGTGTAGGGTTTCAACCAGGCGACAGACCAAGTCGGACTCAAGAAGAGACGTGATACAATTAACATCTTCGCCGTTACTATCGTAGACGAGTTGACCTTGACAAGTACACCGATGGGCTTCAACCCGTATACTGAGCTTGGACATCAAATCCCGTCCTACAAGGACGGCAGGGAGACCACGTGCTCCCAGACTTCTCTTACAGGGGAGGATACGAACCTCAACAATACACTTACATACAATATGATCATTATGGCGATGGGAGACTTCGAGCTCCCCGGAGATATACTGGTGGATACGGACCACCACTCCGTTAGCAACCCTGGCCGCCGTGGGCCGAACAACTTCTAAGGGGGCCAGAGGGATATTAGGTAAGTCATACGAAGATAGGTAAGAAAATCCCGATGCAGAATCAATAATACAGTCGACCACTATTCCCGCCAACCGAGCTTTAACAACAATCTCAGGCACCACATCCGGATCTGTCGAGTCTGAGACTTGAATAGAGTCGTCACATAGCAACGACGTATAGCACGCCGGTTCACAAGACGTAGAATCATATCGTCCCGGAGCAGAAGGAAGGGACGTTGGGAAAGACGACGAATGGTACAGGGTGGCATCGCCGGCCTCGATGACGGAAGCCTCCGAGCTAACTGCCGGCTCTCGAAGGCCCTCTGGTAGTTTCCCCGCGCCGCAGATGAAAAAGGCCTAGCCCAGATCCCCAGAGCGGAACAAGCCGCCTGGCCCAGCTTGGTCTTCATCTCGGCCGCCGTAGGGAATCCCACCAATCCATAGATGTGCCCATGGGTATGATGCACCACCATCGAATCCTTCGCCCCGAGCTTGCGAAAGTGCTCCTTGATCTGACTATCCGTCACCTCCTTCTGGTCAGTCCTGAAATACAAGACGGCACCGACGGGATACTTGGAGGCGAACATGGTATTGGTCATTCTCGACGGATCGCTCTCAGCGATCCTCCGCACCGGATCGCGCCTCCTCTGAGCTTCCATGGGGTTGAGGGATTCAGTGATCTCCATAGACTTACATACCACAGAGATGATCTCAGTCAGGCACACCGATGGTGATTCTTAGAAATGCTTGGCATGCTCGTGCAGCTGGACATGATTAGCCCACCTATGCACACAGCTCTCAGGTAACTTATCCAGGACAGATGCCACCACCAACTGCCGGACCTCATAGAGCAACTTCCCCATAATACGCGACACCTTCCGCGCCTTCCTTGCCGTAGACCGACAGCCACAAATTGGCAATAACCACCACCTCCTGATTGAATCCTTCAGCCATCGAAGGACCCAAGAACCTCAAGGCCTTCAGACGGCGATTCGCCTCACCCCTGAGAGAGACCTTAGAGCCGAACCGCTTCTTGAGAATATCTATGGTTTGGTCCCATCCATACTGCGACGAACGAGCCGTGCTCTCAGCAAATGCATGAACCTCGGGACACTTCTCCAGAGTCTCCAGAAGCCGCACAACAATAGTAGTCTCCCGCTCAGCTGGGACAAACCTCTCACCATCATATTGGCCGTACCCATTGTCCGAGAGGATAAGGCAGAACATATTTATGTGGGACAAGACCTCATACTTGTCCAAGAGGTGCGGTATAACTAACTTCCCTATCGCATCCTTGGATGATGACGCACGGCTCCTGACAGAAGGTTGAGGCGCCAGAGACCTTACAACCGAGGGAACGACCGCCGGAGAGGGAACCGCAACAGGGGGAGGTGGAGCCGCCGGAAAAGTCTCAGTAACCGAAGCATCGGTGCGAGCTTGTCTTCCGTCAGTGTGAGCTGCTGGACTCGGAGAGTCCCCGAACGCATCGGGTGTAACGAAGGCCTGCGATTCACGCCCCACAGACAAGGACGGGAATGGCAGGCGCTGGCTCAAATCATCCCGAAGTCGATCCGAGACGGCTCTCTCGGCATTAGCCGCCGCCAACTGACCCTCGATCAGGAGCTGTTCCAGAGATTCTTCCTCCTCCTGGAGCTTGGCGTACTCCTCATCCTCCTCCAACTCTACACCATCAACTGGCCCCTGATATTCGGCAATCAATGCTTTCACCCTCTGGAGGCGATTGGCCGTCTTAGTGCGCCTACAACGCGCCAACTTCCGAGCAGCCTTCAAGTCGGCTATCGTGGGAATGGGTGGGTCAACCGGGTTCTCGATCCTGCCGCTGTCGCCAGAATTATGTTGCCCACCCGTTGTCCCCGCCGACTGTGTAACACCAGACATATCAGGAGAGGACAGGGTCGTTGGTTTCGCAATAAATATTTGTTTCCTTCCGAAGGAAATTAGGAAAAATTCCAATGGAAGAAAAGTCGAGGAAAATTTTAAAAAGTGGAAAAAAACTGCTTTTTCGGCTTTTTCAATGACTCTTCATCTGCTACTCGTCAGTGCATGCTAGTGACCAAAAAGATGTCCGAATCTATCAAGAGCATCATGCCTGTGGCCATGGAGCTGACTAGACTGACAATGCAGAGAAATGATGCGCTATGAATTGAACCTGGGACCTACAAGCTGACGATTATCTTGCAAGTTGCATGTAATACGGTCGATCGTACTACGGGTCGGGACTCACGGCTAAGCTGAAGGATGATCCTCAGGAGTTCTGTCACACGCTTCTAACCTGACTGGTTGAGTCGGGTAGCTAAAGCTGTCTCATCTTTGTTGGGAGTCCAACGGACAATAGCCGGTCGCGGATAAATGGACGCTCGTATTACGAGTCTCGTGAGTTCTAGGTCGATATCGCCCGAATGCTAAGATATTTGCACACTCTCTCGAGTGACATAGATTTGATCCTGGACCAGGATTCCTGGTCGCCGACGAGCCGTCGGCGAACCTCTCAGCCGATAGTAGTGAGGCCCTCACTGTGAGGGCGATCTGCTTATCAGGCCCTCATCCAACAGTGGACCGCTGTCTGTCCGAGCCTCTCTCCACTGGAGAGTCTAAAGCTTCAGCACGCGGTTGCGCTCATGCTGCAGGGGAAAGTCAAGAAGAGCAAGACTGCAAGAATTTCAAAAAAGAGCGCAGTCACTGAGTTACCGTGAATCAATCACAGTAATCAGAATTAAAGACGATCAGTCATCTGGCGGAATAGCCGAACTTGCCGGCAGGGTTATACACGAGGGTTGTCGCTCGGCGCGACTTGAGAATAAATTCCCTATTTTTTCCCTTTATTTCCCATATTTTTCCTTTTTTTCCTATTTATTTCAATTCTAGAAATAAACTTTCTTTCCGTGGACCAACGACCCTGGGAGAGGAGGTATAAGACTTTAGCTGACTCAATCCACATCTTTGCACGCAAGCGCAAAATACGCATGCGCAAAGAGACAACAACAATGTCAGCACAATGAAATTACGGAGTCTGCTGGAACTCATCACTGGTGGCCCTGCGGGCCGCTAACACGCACAGAGCATCAACGTGATTCAATTAAGCATGTGGTGGAACGGCTCACGAAGAGTACTAGTACGCTCATGCGAATTAGCTTGACACCAGAGTATGGGTTCGAATATCGGTAACTTCGTGGAGCCTCCAACATGAGTTTTGTCGAAGTACGTCAAGAAAGAAATGAAGTTAGATTTATTGGGCCCCGAGAGGCAACTAACGACTGTCGCGTCTAGGCGACAAACGGCACTGATAGTCCATTGCATATGACAGGCAAACAGGTAAAACAGGCGCACATTCCCGACATTCGCAGCGTGGGCACTTCAGGACACGATCACAGAGTTTACGATGGATGGCTGCTGGTCAGTGGTACAAGCAAAGACTTATGGTGGTCTGCGGCATCAGGGCTCGTTTGTATGGAGGATCAGGACGCCTGATTCAGGAGTCTCGACACCTTATTCGCGAAAGCGAGGGCAGGGAGTCGCAGCAGTATCTAGACAGCGAAGTAGGCATGCAAACGATAGAGACATTTCCTTGATGGCGATTAGGAGGCTGTGTGGGCACCTGTCAAGCAGGTAGAAACATTATAGAGCAAGTAACTGTGGAAAGCTCATTTGCAATACCGAAATAGTATCGACGAGGGCATGCGTAATTCACCGGCGTCAATGACGCCGCGTCATACACGACGCCACGCTCAGGATGAGAGCGCGTCGGCCGAATATCCGAGCTTCATTGTCCTGATCGATGAGCTCCTCAACTGGGAGGACAGCCATTCATCAGCAGAACCCGGAGTCGGACTCCGGGCCCCGGACGAGATTCTCGTCACGAGAGGTGGCTCGCTCTTGTTCCACGGTCCTCCGGAAGCGCAACAATGGGAGATAGTCCCAAATTGGGGCTGCAAAACTGAGCTAGGGAGTTTGTAGATGGACCACTCCACATGGCTCTGACGAGGAGCGGAGCCATACACAGTCCCACAACCTCCGAGGTTAAACTTCCGGACCATGACAATCCACCAAGTTTGAATGCCTCTGAGGCATAGCATCGACCTGTTGCTGACGGCAACCTGCTGCCCTTCCCATCCGCTAACGCCAATCCCGAAGGACATGTCTCCTTCTGTCCGGTGGTTATATGCAATGTTATCACCTTCTGTTGTGGTGATGCAATAATGTGCCCTAAAACTCAGTACAGCGTTACTATTTGAGACGGGACTCAAAGAAAGGTAAAACCGGACTCAGGAGGAGTTCGGAAAAAACTGATCTAGTTGTTGGATTCAAGGTGAACGCGTGTTCGATAGCATGACGAGGAACGCACGTGCTCACTGGGACGAACGTACGTATAACCAGCAAAGGCGCACCAAGAGCAAGGCGGGTACGTAGCAGCAATGATTGTAGTTGTCGCTATAATGCAAATGCCTCTGCGTGCTGCTGAATGAAGCGCCTTGATGAGGGTCCGTCCGATGGCGGCATTCACGCTTGAAATTAAAGTCCTTTAAGAACTTCTAAATCGCTCTTGATAACGTTGCAAGGTCGAACACCGCCTCCGTATCCAGGTGTAATGTATAGCATACACAGTTTATTCCACGAGTTTTGGACCTTCCTCACTCGGTGGCCTAGTGTTGTGAGGGACTGAGTGGGGCTGGCAGCTGTCCTTTACAAGTTAATAACTTGAAGTTATCATTCATATGGCTAAGACCTACCTCTCCCTTATCACTATTATCTGCTTCGCCCTGCTATCTGGCCCGCAACCGTGCCATGCCCAACTCCGTGCTCTGGCTTTCTGTGGTGGGAGTGTCTGTAACGGGTTATGCCTTCAGCACTATCATCAATGTCTCGGGCACGCGGACAAGGGCTGTTACTGCGGTACCCCACGCTGACCCTGGCCTACTCTGCTGATGCTGTTTGAACATTTCCTGAAGATGTTCCGCCGCACCAGGCGGAACTTTCACAACTTTAAAGTTTTTTTTAGTTCGCCAGTATCTTTTCTTTGACGTTTTGGGCGTATAACTAGCTCAGAGTTTCTTCAATGCCGCTTGTGGGGTGTAACTGAGTGAAAACGAGACAATACATGTTACGGGCGATGCCACTGTTATGGGAGATTCTAGTTACTAGAGTCTAGTACAATAATTCTGCACACCACAAACGAGAAGTTGATGAACCTCAACTAGCCAAGGGCTTCGTCAGCGTTCTCACAGCATTGATCGACATCGTCATGAACCTTCATAGCCGGAGCTCATTCAGCATCAATTTGTTGCCACCGAAGCGTCACTTCGGCGTCATTTCGGTGGTGACCGCGTAACAGAACCCATCACACTCACTCGTTCCGGCGAACCGCCTTACAAGCGGCGACCACGTGAGGATCCGGCGGTGTGGGACCCAAGCTTTCTCAGAAAACTGATACAATATCAGTAAGTCACTGACAGACTGTCGGCGACAGTAACAATCACGGGGCCCGGCAGTTCACCATTGGACCTCTCGTGGCTGTTCTACAATGACTCAGGGCCATCGTGGGAGCTCAGAGCCATTGGTCCTGCTGAACGGTTCGCCCCATCCTGCGTACCAAAACTGGGGATGCTCGAGAGATTTCATATCCCTCAAAATCTCGTGTCATTGCTCCTACATCTTTCATGCTCTCCAGCATCCATCAGCCCCTTTAAGCAGGGGCCTGAAGCCGTGAGGCTCACGGCCGAACTCTTACTCTCAGACACCCTTCGTGATAGTTTTTTTCTTTTCCTTCCAGCGGCTGGAGTCCAGCCTCGCCTGCAACGTCCCCTGTGCATCCGCTATTTCTGCCGTGACACGAATACCAGCATCGGAACAGCTTCAGTGTAGAATCGATCACATTCAGGGTCTTCGGACGAGCCGCGCGCATTCGGTCATTCGATACCGAGCCACTAATCTAGCAATGGTGACTAGGTCAGTGCTCGAATTCCGTACACCACCTAACCGACCGTGTTCCTCAGCATCTGAATATAGTATGATGTGATCAGAACGAGAAAAGAGATGGAGAAAGAAGACGAACAAAGCGCCCTTGAGAGGGCTGACGAAGAGTGGAGAGAACGTTCCGGAGAACTTGCCGAGTCTGGTACGAAAGAGTGGGTGTCGACGCAGATGAGCGAGAATGACGAAAAGAGTACCCGAAGAAGGGCACGGCCAGCACGGGAAGCGAAGGTTGACAAAGCAAAATTAAGTTTACCGCATAGCTTGGAGCACAAGCCGGAATGAAGTGTGTTAGAATGCAAGATGTCGGTGATAGTGGAAATTAACTTGTCGCGTTTATCAGGTGGAAGAGAGATGTGAACTGTGCGAGAAATGAACTGTATGCGAACGCCGAGAAGAACTATGTCAGCCGAAGGAGGACTGCATTTCTGTTCCTTGACTTGCCAGCCAAGAATAGAATTCAGAAATAAAAACGAGTTGTACGCCGAGGAGACTGTAGATTGGTCCTCAGCGCCTGAATAATCATCAATATAACTTACCAAAGGGACCGACCAGTATGTGCGAGCCAAGAACACAAGAGATTGAGAGAGTCTCATGTAGTTCCACACGCCTCGAGCGGGAGCCAAATGCCTGTGCGTAGTGAAGGAAGGCCGAGACCGAGGAGTCGATGGGATTCTTCAGAGCAATCAAAGTCGAGTTTGAATGCAGCGGGAAAAGCTGCTACTTGACGGTACGCGGACTTGTGGTCGATATTCCAGAAAGATAGATCAATAGATGATGCTGAAGATGAAGTACCACGGAGAGAAGCATACTGATCCCAGGTCAGTTTGAGTTGGCGATACATGGAGATGACAACATCCAAGGTCGGCAAAGTTATTTTACCACAGAATGTTTGGCAGTCATTCAAGCTTTGATTTTGAATAATCGTCACAAGGACGATCTTCGTCAATTGATGCACAATAAAACCGGGATGAGATTAGATGGTCGGGGAATACAGAGGTGGTAGGGTAGGGGCCACCCATAGTGTTGTCCTTTGTTTCCAGCTATCGCGCCATCCCAAAGAAGTTGATCATCCCCAGTGACAGCCCCTCGAAGATAGACGCGTTATCAGTGGGTCGTCGTGGATACAGCCTGAGCGAAGGACTGAAGACGGAGGCTTTGAAAGTCCACCGCTCAGTAGATTGTGGAGCGAACACGTTGCCAGGAACGGAGAATCGACCGTGAACAGCCAAGCCGAAGACAAGCTCAGCAGGTAGCCGCCAGTCAGCGTAGCCAGCACGACGAAGAAGCACCAGCATGAGGGGTAGATGCAGATGTGCGCAGAAGGCGCGGATAGTTGTCGGCATGCGCTTCACCCATAGCTTGCGAATTCGGGATAGGGCTTGGCCGAGGCGGCGAACGCACCGCGTCTGGTTTTCCCGGTCTTGCAAAAATGTTGATACCACGGCTGCAGAGGAAGTCGATAGCACGGAGAAGGGTATCCGGCAAAGGTTCGTCCGCGAGGAGAGGATGATGTTGACCGAGATGTGTCTCAATGTGCCGAGACGGAGAGACAGGAGTAGAGGGGTTGTCACGTCCATCATGGCGCTGATGGAGTACATGTGTCGACGAAGATTTGTAGTAATGACAGTCAGCGAAGGGGCTCGCGATTAGTGGCGTGCAATCCGGGAGATCAGCGTCGTCCGGAAGTGGAAGTGAAGCAGTGGAACCGTCTGGGAGGTCGATATGGATGAGAGGATACGCAGTACCAGACGAGCGACGGTGGCGCTGGCGTTGGCGTTGTGCCCGTTTGGCAATGAGAGAACGCCTTGAGCGAGCCATGGTCGGCGGAAGAGGAATAGTAGCTAACGAGAAGAAGAGGGCAGGCGGGGAAACACAACATGGTGGTGGTACAGCGTGATAACGACAGCAACAGCAAGTCGTGTGGAGCTAACTCTCCTTAGGTCGCTTAGAAGGAGGGGCAGGCGAGGCCGTAGAGGAAGAGTCGCGAGCTGGAGCAGACTCGGAAGGGCGGAAGGGACGTGACGGAAGGCCCTTGCCCTTACCCCTTACCCGGAGAACGTCGCGACGAGCCCGGAGAGGCAGTCGGAGGAGTAGCAGTCAAAGCTGCAGTACAGGCCGTGTTGGAGTCTAAACGGCAAAGAAATTGAGCCACGTTTGCAAGCGAGTCACCAGCAGACAGCTTAGCGGCACACTCCTTCATCATAAGGTTGTGATAGGCCTCAGCGGTACGGCTCCGCCAGCGCGGCCAGAGAAGATGCTACCAACGACGTCGAGAGTGGCAAAGGTGTGTCCGAGTAGGGAAGCGAGGCCCAGGTCAAGGCACAGGTGCATGGTAGTAGACCAGCGGAGCAGGGCCTTGCCGAGATGTTGGACGCGCAGCGAGTCGTCGGGGAAGGTTGCCGATGCCGAATCGTCGCTGGACAGGAAGTCGCGAAGCTTGTAACCGAAGGCGAGTCGGGGCCTATCGGAAGAAGATTGGTTGAACAGGTCAGACACGAGGGTGGAAGGGGGGTGTAGGGCGGCAGAGAGGCCGACTAGAGTAGAGCGGTCGCCAAGCAGCACCGAGAAGCTCGGAGCAACGCGTTTAGAGGAGGCAGGAGCCGCCGCGGGCGGAGCAGGGACGGGAGTGCCAGGTGCCGTCCAGGGAGTAGAAGATGGGGTCGACCCAAGAGACTTGGCGAGCTGGACCAGTCTCTTGAGAGCGAGGGTCGTACTGACGTCGGGATCCTCTACCTGGACAATGCTAGAGAGCATGTCGTAACCGAGGAGAGCGACGTCGTTGAGAGTAGCCGCAGTGGCGGCGGTGCAAGCGGCGGTGATGGTAGCCGCCAAGTCGGGGGAGACGCTCAAGAAAGTGAGGGCCTCGGAGATGGGGGTGGTGAGAGAGAGAGCCGAAGAGGTGGAGGGATCAGCCATGAGAAGAGTAGTTGCTGAGCGCAGGGAGAAGAAAGCGCACAGAGAGACGGGCCCGCGTGGAGAGGCGCGAGGCAGAGAGGGAGGCAGCGGGAAAGGGCTGCGGAAGAGCGCGGTGGTCGCATAAGCGACAGAGGTGCAGGGGGGTCCGACGCGAAGAGGAGGGAGTCACGGGGAACAGGCGAGCCAACTAATGCACCACGCCAAGGAGAGCGAGGGGCATGTAGGAGCCGTCCTGAACCGCACGTTACATCCGAACCTCAACTCAACGCACGACCGCGATCAGTGGTTCCAGGCGCGAAGACCTGCGCGGTGTTCTGCAATAATGCCTAAATGCAGGAAGACTGGCGAGCTCTTGCGATGATCGACGTTGCGACGCGCCCTCGGTCGACTTCGTCTTACCGATAACTCCGCACGTCAACCAACCAGATACGTGCTGTTGTGCATATCTCCTCTGGGGTCCTAACAATCGAAGGTTCTCTTCACTATATCATGTTTACTTTGTTTTTGCTCCTATCCCACCTATTTTAAAACACTGACTATACGCCGATGTATTATGCAGCTGCTTCCCTGGTACGAAGCAGGCTGCTCCAAGCAGCTCTGACAATTCCTCGCTCACATGTTCTTCGAGTGCTAATTTTGAGCGCAAGTTCGCTATATATCTGCCTACTGGCCCACTACGTGGATCTCACCTGCACGTGGTCTTAGCTTGGAGCTTTCAAACGACTTATAAGCGAGCTGCAGCATCTTCTTGCCAGCAAGAAATGACGAGATGGTTCGTCGAGGCGTCAGCCTCGCCCGAAGGGAGAACCATCGTTTCGATTTTCGTACTTCAACAAAGTTTTTTTGTTACATAATTCTCGCAATCGGCCGCTGGCCGCTTCATTACTTTTAGAGTAATAGTTATAAAGTATCGGCGTGCATTTTGAGTGGGTCTATTTGTTCTGATAACAATGGAAGTATTATTGGTTTGCGCGACTGCGTCTTCGAGGCAGTGCAGGTAGGCCTCTCTACGCTCTTCAGTCTCTCCTTTCAACTATTTTGCGTCTTCACAATTCGGCAAGTTCAACGGCAGGCGTCAAGCTTGGACCCTCCCGAAGCCTCTGGGTGAACACATCCACAATTGGAGTCAAAGACCTCCGCGAGCCAATTTGGGGAGGGTCCTAATTTAGGGCGAGCGCTAAAAACAACTTCCGGGCATTCCTGGCCGGAACCTATCGTGCTTAGGCCCCCCCGTTCCTATATATTATCTTCGCTCCTACCCATTACAATTTCTTCAAACCTTCCAAATCATTCAATATGGTCCGTCAAAGTTTATTCCTACTATCCCGGTGCGAATCGAAATGTTTTGACACTCACATTAACCACAAACCATGGTTCCTGTCACGTCTCCTCCGCTTGCGCACTTGCATTTCTTTGGTTAAAAAGCGCGCGCCGCTGTGTCACGGCGTCGCACTAACTGCTGTGCATATAGCGCACGCCCCATGTCACAAGGTTGCAATTTCCGGTATGCTCAAAGGCCTCGCTCATTCCTGACGCGGCGACGACCTCTTTTTGCGATTCGGGCTGTTCCGCATATCTCCTCTGAGATCCTTAGTTAGGATTCCTAACCGTCCAAGGTTCCTCTTCACTATGTCAGGTGTACTTTGTGTTTTCTTCTCTCTCCCCTATGTTTCGAAATAAGGATAGGCCGCTATATTCTACAGCCGCTTCCCTGCTACGAAGCAGGCTGTTCCAAGCGGCTACGACTATTGCTCACTTCCATGTTCTCGAATGCTATTTTCGACCGCACGTTCCGTATATATCGACCCGCTGGCCCGTTACATGGATCTTAGCAGCATGTGGTCTTAGCCTGGAACTTTTAGACGACGTACATGCGAATCACTGCAAGCAATTATGAGATGGTTCGTCGAGGCGTCAGCCTCGCCCGAAGGGAGAACCATCGTTTCGATTTTCGTACTTCAACAAAGTTTTTGTTACATAATTCTCGCAATCGGCCGCTGGCCGCTTCATTACTTTTAGAGTAATAGTTATAAAGTATCGGCGTGCATTTTGAGTGGGTCTATTTGTTCTGATAACAGTGGAAGTATTATTGGTTTGCGCGACTGCGTCTTCGAGGCAGTGCAGGTAGGCCTCTCTACGCTCTTCAGACTCTCCTTTCAACTATTTTGCGTCTTCACAATTCGGCAAGTTCAAGGGCAGGCGTCAAGCTTGGACCCTCCCGAAACCTCTGGGTGAACACATCCACAATTGGAGTCAAAGACCTCCGCGAGCCAATTTGGGGAGGGTCCTAATTTAGGGCGAGCGCTAGAAACAACTTCCGGGCATTCCTGGCCGGAACCTATCGTGCTTAGGCCCCCCCATTCCTATATATTATCTTCGCTCCTACCCATTGCAATTTCTTCAAACCTTCCAAATCATTCAATATGGTCCGTCAAAGTTTATTCCTACTATCCCGGTGCGAATCGAAATGTTTTGACACTCACATTAACCACAAACCATGGTTCCTGTCACGTCTCCTCCGCTTGCGCACTTGCATTTCTTCGGTCAAAAAGCGCGCGCCGCTGTGTCACGGCGTCGCACTAACTGCTGTGCATCTAGCGCACGCCCCATGTCACAAGGTTGCAATTTCCGGTATGCTCAAAGCCCTCGCTCATTCCTGACGCGGCGACGACCTCTTTTTGCGATTCGGGCTGTTCCGCATGTCTCCTCTGAGATCCTTAGTTAGGATTCCTAACCGTCCAAGGTTCCTCTTCACTATGTCAGGTGTACTTTGTCTTTTCTTCTCTCTCTCCCCTATGTTTCAAAATAAGGATAGGCCGCTATATTCTACAGCCGCTTCCCTGCTACGAAGCAGGCTGTTCCAAGCGGCTACGACTATTGCTCACTTCCATGTTCTCGAATGCTATTTTCGACCGCACGTTCCGTATATATCGACCCGCTGGCCCGTTACATGGATCTTAGCAGCATGTGGTCTTAGCCTGGAACTTTTAGACGACGTACATGCGAATCGCTGCAAGCAATTATGAGATGGTTCGTCGAGGCGTCAGCCTCGCCCGAAGGGAGAACCATCGTTCCGATTGCCGTACGTCAACTAAGCTTTTTGTTTCATGATTATCACACTCGGCCACTGGCCGCGTCGTTACCCTGAAGTTATCAGCATGCAACTCGGGCGGTTATATTCGTGCTGCAAGCAGTAAAAATATTATTGGTTTGTGCGACTGCGTCTTCGATACAGTACATGCAGAGTTCCTCCCGCTCTTCAGTCTCTTCTTTCAAGTACTTTTTTTATGCACAATTCGACGAGTTCAAGGCCAGAGGTCAAGCTTGGACCTTCCCGACGTCTCTAGGTGGACGGGGGTTTAGCGCCATGCTGTATGCCCAGGGAAATGTCGCCGAGCGGGAAGGGCCCCAGCGAGGCGCGCGCTAAATGGTCGGGAGAGTGACCGTCTATATCTAAAGGTTCCAAGCTATACCCAGACACCCATCTCGACTCCCAGCCGTTAAAATTCGCTGAAACTTTGCAAATCGACTCTACGTATACTAAAATGGTGTCACTGCTATATCTCGTCTCAAACGAAACGTTTACACCAAAACACTAACTTATTTTCATGGGCCGCGCGCGTGACGTGGCGCAAAAAAAGAGACACAACTACGCTCCGCCTTCAAAATGGCGCACGGTTGACACTTTTCGAATCCTCGCTGTACGGTCGGCAAATTGAACGGATTTCGCCTGAATTTTGGCCACACTACTCCACAGGGCCTACAGACCCATAGCATATCCCCTCGAACGCTCAAGACTGCTGGCTCCGCCGCAGGAGAGGAAATTGGAGGTTACGGGCGCGCGCTAACATACGCGAGAAAGGGCACGCCACAGCCGCGTCCGTGCGGTTAGACGTTATGAGCGAGTTAGCATTGCTCCTCTGTAGCCGGTGGGTTGTTCGGCGTATAAATTATATCCTGATATTCATCATTATGCCCTCGCGGGCCACAATCGGTTTGTTGTTGCGTAGTTTGCCTCGCAAGTCCACCAAACCTGTCAGGGCGCGCGCTCCATGCCACTGCGCATCGTCAACCGCGCACGCCCGCCGGCGACTGTTACACGATTAACGTAGCCTTGCGATCCGGGCAGGGTCCCCACTTGTGGGGGAGCCCGGATCGCCATACCTCTGACACCTGCGTTTCACTATCCCATCGTAGATTGCGCCAGTCGCATCGTTCGGCCCGACACTCGCTGTATTGCCGCTCGTACGTACGAACCGTACCGAGCTGTAGACCGTCGACGCTGAGGATACTGCTCGACTGCCCTACCGGCGTGACTCTGACGAGCAGCGCGCTCCTGCAACACGTTTTTCTCTCATTTTTCCGCTCGCGGCCTTAGGACGTCTTTCTCTAGGTGGACGGGGGTTTAGCGCCATGCTGTATGCCCAGGGAAATGTCGCCGAGCGGGAAGGGCCCCAGCGAGGCGCGCGCTAAATGGTCGGGAGAGTGACCGTCTATATCTAAAGGTTCCAAGCTATACCCAGACACCCTTCTCGACTCCCAGCCGTTAAAATTCGCTGAAACTTTGCAAATCGACTCTACTTAAAATAAAATGGTGTCACTGCTATATCTCGTCTTAAACGAAACGTTTACACCAAAACACTAACCTATTTCCATGGGCCGCGCGCGTGACGTGGCGCAAAAAAAGAGACAGAACTACGCTCCGCCTTCAAAATGGCGCACGTTTGACACTTTGCGAATCCTCGCTGTAGAGTACTCAGATGCAACGGGTTTCGCTTGGATCTTCGCCACAAGACTCCACAGTGCCTACAGAGCCATAGCCTAGCCGCTCGAATGCTCGAGGTTCCTGGCTCCGCCGCAGGAGGCAAAATTGGGGATTACGGGCGCGCGCTAACATACGCGAGAAAGGGCACGCCACAGCCGCGTCCGTGCGGTTATACGCCATGAGCGAGTTAGCACTGCTCTTCTCTAGCCGGTGGGTTGTTCGGCGTATAAATTATATCCTGATATTCATCATTATGCCCTCGCGGGCCACAATCGGTTTCTTGTTGCGTACTTTGCCTCGCAACACCGCCAAACCTGTCAGGGCGCGCGCTCCATGCCACTGCGCATCGTCAACCGCGCACGCCCGCCGGCGAGTATTACACAGTTAACGTAACCTTGCGATCCGGGCAGGGTCCCCACTTGTGGGGAGCCCGGATCGCCATACCACTGACACCTGCGTTTCACTATCCCATCGTAGATTGCGCCAGTCACATCTGTCGGCCCTACACTCGATGTATTGCCGCTCGTACGTTCGGAGCGTACCGAGCTGCAGACCGTCGACGCTGAGCAATACTGCTCGACTGCCCTGTCGGTGTGACTCTCACGAGCAGCGCGCTCCTGCTCCACGTTTTTCTCTCATTTTTCCGCTCGCGGCCTTAGGACGTCTTTCTCTAGGTGGACGGGGGTTTAGCGCCATGCTGTATGCCCAGGGAAATGTCGCCGAGCGGGAAGGGCCCCAGCGAGGCGCGCGCTAAATGGTCGGGAGAGTGACCGTCTATATCTAAAGGTTCCAAGCTATACCCAGACACCCTTCTCGACTCCCAGCCGTTAAAATTCGCTGAAACTTTGCAAATCGACTCTACTTAAAATAAAATGGTGTCACTGCTATATCTCGTCTTAAACGAAACGTTTACACCAAAACACTAACCTATTTCCATGGGCCGCGCGCGTGACGTGGCGCAAAAAAAGAGACAGAACTACGCTCCGCCTTCAAAATGGCGCACGTTTGACACTTTGCGAATCCTCGCTGTAGAGTACTCAGATGCAACGGGTTTCGCTTGGATCTTCGCCACAAGACTCCACAGTGCCTACAGAGCCATAGCCTAGCCGCTCGAATGCTCGAGGTTCCTGGCTCCGCCGCAGGAGGCAAAATTGGGGATTACGGGCGCGCGCTAACATACGCGAGAAAGGGCACGCCACAGCCGCGTCCGTGCGGTTATACGCCATGAGCGAGTTAGCACTGCTCTTCTCTAGCCGGTGGGTTGTTCGGCGTATAAATTATATCCTGATATTCATCATTATGCCCTCGCGGGCCACAATCGGTTTCTTGTTGCGTACTTTGCCTCGCAACACCGCCAAACCTGTCAGGGCGCGCGCTCCATGCCACTGCGCATCGTCAACCGCGCACGCCCGCCGGCGAGTATTACACAGTTAACGTAACCTTGCGATCCGGGCAGGGTCCCCACTTGTGGGGGAGCCCGGATCGCCATACCACTGACACCTGCGTTTCACTATCCCATCGTAGATTGCGCCAGTCACATCTGTCGGCCCTACACTCGATGTATTGCCGCTCGTACGTTCGGAGCGTACCGAGCTGCAGACCGTCGACGCTGAGCAATACTGCTCGACTGCCCTGTCGGTGTGACTCTCACGAGCAGCGCGCTCCTGCTCCACGTTTTTCTCTCATTTTTCCGCTCGCGGCCTTAGGACGTCTTTCTCTAGGTGGACGGGGGTTTAGCGCCATGCTGTATGCCCAGGGAAATGTCGCCGAGCGGGAAGGGCCCCAGCGAGGCGCGCGCTAAATGGTCGGGAGAGTGACCGTCTATATCTAAAGGTTCCAAGCTATACCCAGACACCCTTCTCGACTCCCAGCCGTTAAAATTCGCTGAAACTTTGCAAATCGACTCTACTTAAAATAAAATGGTGTCACTGCTATATCTCGTCTTAAACGAAACGTTTACACCAAAACACTAACCTATTTCCATGGGCCGCGCGCGTGACGTGGCGCAAAAAAAGAGACAGAACTACGCTCCGCCTTCAAAATGGCGCACGTTTGACACTTTGCGAATCCTCGCTGTAGAGTACTCAGATGCAACGGGTTTCGCTTGGATCTTCGCCACAAGACTCCACAGTGCCTACAGAGCCATAGCCTAGCCGCTCGAATGCTCGAGGTTCCTGGCTCCGCCGCAGGAGGCAAAATTGGGGATTACGGGCGCGCGCTAACATACGCGAGAAAGGGCACGCCACAGCCGCGTCCGTGCGGTTATACGCCATGAGCGAGTTAGCACTGCTCTTCTCTAGCCGGTGGGTTGTTCGGCGTATAAATTATATCCTGATATTCATCATTATGCCCTCGCGGGCCACAATCGGTTTCTTGTTGCGTACTTTGCCTCGCAACACCGCCAAACCTGTCAGGGCGCGCGCTCCATGCCACTGCGCATCGTCAACCGCGCACGCCCGCCGGCGAGTATTACACAGTTAACGTAACCTTGCGATCCGGGCAGGGTCCCCACTTGTGGGGGAGCCCGGATCGCCATACCACTGACACCTGCGTTTCACTACCCCATCGTAGATTGCGCCAGTCACATCTGTCGGCCCTACACTCGATGTATTGCCGCTCGTACGTTCGGAGCGTACCGAGCTGCAGACCGTCGACGCTGAGCAATACTGCTCGACTGCCCTGTCGGTGTGACTCTCACGAGCAGCGCGCTCCTGCTCCACGTTTTTCTCTCATTTTTCCGCTCGCGGCCTTAGGACGTCTTTCTCTAGGTGGACGGGGGTTTAGCGCCATGCTGTATGCCCAGGGAAATGTCGCCGAGCGGGAAGGGCCCCAGCGAGGCGCGCGCTAAATGGTCGGGAGAGTGACCGTCTATATCTAAAGGTTCCAAGCTATACCCAGACACCCTTCTCGACTCCCAGCCGTTAAAATTCGCTGAAACTTTGCAAATCGACTCTACTTATTTTAAAATGGTGTCACTGCTATATCTCGTCTCAAACGAAACGTTTACACCAAAACACTAACCTATTTCCATGGGCCGCGCGCGTGACGTGGCGCAAAAAAAGAGACAGAACTACGCTCCGCCTTCAAAATGGCGCACGTTTGACACTTTGCGAATCCTCGCTGTAGAGTACTCAGATGCAACGGGTTTCGCTTGGATCTTCGCCACAAGACTCCACAGTGCCTACAGAGCCATAGCCTAGCCGCTCGAATGCTCGAGGTTCCTGGCTCCGCCGCAGGAGGCAAAATTGGGGATTACGGGCGCGCGCTAATATACGCGAGAAAGGGCACGCCACAGCCGCGTCCGTGCGGTTATACGTTATGAGCGAGTTAGCACTGCTCTTCTCTAGCCGGTGGGTTGTTCGGCGTATAAATTATATCCTGATATTCATCATTATGCCCTCGCGGGCCACAATCGGTTTCTTGTTGCGTACTTTGCCTCGCAAGTCCACCAAACCTGTCAGGGCGCCGCGCCCTGGGCGCGTGCTCCATGCCACTGCGCATCGTCAACCGCGCACGCCCGCCGGCGACTGTTACACACTTAACGTAACCTTGCGATCCGGGCAGGGTCCCCATTTGTGGGGGAGCCCGGATCGCCATACCCTACCGACAGCTGCGTGTCACCGTCCCATCGTAAAGCGCACCAGTTACATCCCCCGGTCCTACACTCGCTGTATTGGCACTCGTACGTTTGAAGCGTACCGAGCTGCAGACGTAGAGACTGTGGACACTACTCGACTGCCCTACCGGCGTGACTCTGACCAGCAGCGCGCTCCTGCTCCACGGTTTTCTCTCATTTTTGCGCTCGCGGCCTTAGGACGTCTTTCTCTAGGTGAACGGAGGGCGAGTTCCATGCGGGGTACCTCACAAATGTTAGCCCGAGCGGGAAGGGCCCCGCGAGGGCCTAGGGCGAGCGCGGGTGGTCTCTGCCACCGGAAACAACCATATTACATCTGCATCGACTCAGAGCGATTTTCGAAATTCACCGATACTTTTTCCTCAAACTTTGCATGAACACTTCTATCATGCACACGAGTTATCCTGCAAAGGCTCATGTCAAACGAAAACATCCACGCCACGAACCAACCATTTCTCATGGAAAATTCAGGTGACGTGGCGCACAAAAGGGACAGAACTACGCTCCGCCGCCGAAATGGCGCATGTTTCACAATTTTCGTTCGCACGCCGTGCAGGCCTTAAATGAGGTATATTTCGCACGAAAATTGGCAAGAATATCCCAAACAGCGATTAGATCCGCGTCCTACTGTCTGAGGGGTTGAATCGTGGTGGATGTGCCTCTACCTGCGAAGCTCCTGCTTGGAGGCGCGCGCCAACACAAACAACAAAGCGCACGCCATGGCGGCCGGGTTGGGCTTCGGTGTTCGGCGTTCGGGTGCCGAACTCGACTCTGTTATTGGTCCTGCGTACACCTCTGATTGCGTGATGCTTCCGAATTATAAATCACTCCCTGTCATGTACCATCATCACGCGAGGGCACTCAAGCAGTGCTTGGGCCAACAGTTCTTGGTCGAGTTATGAGGTGCCGCCTCGCATGTTGTCGCCTATCGGTTCCGTCGGGAAGACGGGCATGACATGTCTGCTAGTACGAACGAGGCCCAGCGATTGAGTTCCCTTGACTTTCCAACCCGCCGAGGCAGTGCTCAACCACACGGTCACAACGTCAATGTTGCGGCCCGGGCAGCATCCTCCATCGGAGAGCTGCCCGGGCCGCACAAGCCTCCCACATCTTCATCACCCCGTCATTGCCCTCTCTCCTTTAACTTCTGCTTGACTCCTCACATATTTCCCTCGAAACCACGATCCACCGGCGTGTTCTATTGCCATAGGGACTGCTCACTGTATGAGACCAAAATTATCGCCGATTTAAACGATCTCCACTGCAGCCCAATACCCCCGGACCTTGTGCTAAACGTCTAGCAGCTCAGCTGCGAGTGTTGCTAGATCTCAAAAGTTCTTCCGTGGACGGTACTTCTTTGAAGACGGTTCGAGATCCAGCTGAGCAGGACCCGGAAGGACTTATATGGGACTCACAGGTCCGTCACACTATTGTGAAGGAGGGGTTTTTGTACCCCAGAGAAGCTGGTAGCTACGTTGGCTATGGCGTTCATTCCACGGCGTCGGCTCAGCAATAGGCGTTCGCGCGGTGCCGTCTTTCAATGCCGCAAAGTTGGATGTGTCTCGGAGCCAGGGATATAGCTTTGAAATTCGACCTGAAATTGGCGTTACCTGTACGGTGTAGCGATTGGCGAAACAGGGTTCAGTACCGTCTTACGCCAACAAGGAACTTGGCAAAACCCTGCGTAGCCCAGACTTGACCATCCTTGGCAAAACCCGTATGTCGCAACAACTGTGTGGTGAAGTTTGTCGCTATGCCTGGTATTTCGCCAAAATTGTTCGAATCTGTCCCAGCCCTTCTATTGCCTAACAAACATGTCCAAGAGTCTTGAAATCCGTTAGGTCACCTAATTAGGTGTCATTGTGGCGAAATCCGGGTTGGCAACGCAACGCAACGCAACGCCTATTACCCGGGCATTACACTCCTATTGGCGTATCGCCCCTACTACGACCAATGCACTCACGGGCAGTAACCAGTGGCAGCATCATCCCTCAACCCCAAAAATATGCAGTAAACACAGTGAAACATGATCAAAACGCTAAAGCAGAAGGTTAAAAAGTGGCGAGGGTAACGAGGGAATATAGCGACTAATCCACAACTACAGTATAATCGACTATGAGTATCAGCCAATATCGTCGGGCAGCAATGTAGCCAAGGCACAACCCGGACAGTACCACAGTCATGGTAGTAATCGTAGCGGCGAATCGACGTCGCAGAGGCGAGAAGGGGGCATAGATAGATGGAAAGTGGGGAGGAGGGAATTTTTACCGCCACTCACTGAGTCACTCAGTCTGAGTGGCACTTCAGTCACCACCCGTTGGGTGATCGTCGAGTTCGGTATAGTCGGTCTAGCTTCGCATACTCCGAATGAGTATCACTCCCACGCCAC
>JABANP010000658.1:0-24242 GCA_013115135.1 Perkinsus olseni | reverse complement strand
AGACTAACCGCTGCTGATTTTGACGAGCCGCTAATCATGGTCGACTGTACTCGCTAATCATTAGCGAGTACGGTTGACCCTAGCAAGATTTCACTTTTTGGAAGTACCGCATCGCCCAGCACTTGGGCCGTCTTGAGTATGCGTGTATAGCTGTTTGCTCTCGAGGGAGTGAGCTCGGAAGATAGATTGCCTGCTGTTCGGCTCAAACGCTTTACCTTGATATCGCCCGCCCACCGTTCTACTAGATATATGCCTGTCGCAATAATTGAATGAAAACGATTTTCAAATTAAAAATTTCAATAGAAGCTTTCCTTATACATCGTGCTGCGCACGGTATAAGTTATAATGTGTAATCGCCGCGTCTCTCAGCACAAAGGGCGCCGACTGTCACGCCAATTCTACACAATAGTGGTCTAAGACCACTGGTCTTCAAAAACTCTTACGTCGCCAGCTGCTGTTGTCATCCTTCATCCGAGTTGCCACCGTCGTCGAAGGGCAAAGGCATCTTCTTTAGTACAAACTGTAAGTACTACTTGGTGGCAGTTCCCAATTTGGCTCGCTCATCCGACCGCCAGAGGCGGGTGGCGATGCGCATTTGCTCCTTCAAGCATCGAGTGACTCACTCGGAGTGAGGGTTCGACCAATGACGCATCTTATGACGATTAGGAATCTTACTTCTACTTGCCTCTTATGTATTATATCGGTCGACGAGCAACGGTTGTCAACGTAACGGAACGTTGACAACGTTCCACACCTCGGAATCCGCTGTGCAACAACTTCAAGCTGCCAGCTTGTACGTGGCAGGCATAAATACTCATTCCTGAACTTGGTGACTGACATTGCATGATGCAATTTCAGAATGACGCGACGCATGAAGTTAAGTCGCGGCATGTTATCGATGACCGGGCGTTCAATCCTGACTCAGGATTCCTCAGTTGAGCCGATTCTCCGTAAGGTCGAGATTCGAGATCGAGATGGAGATGTCCTGGACCACCAAACCATCCGTGTAGATGGCGCTGCGAGAGTACAAGTTGTACTGTACAACGCTTGCTTAGCATACTGCAAGGCCTGCTCCTGCTCTGCGATGACCGTACCCAGGCGTGGCTGAATTCTTCAGCGGACTGGACCAGGTCCCCTGGTCCAGGGGCGAACTGAGTCCTGGTAGTGATGCAACCTGTGCCGTTCTTCGCTTCTAGACTCACGGAATTGAGTCTCATCCACCAAAGAGTGCAAACGAGTGTCAGCTCTTGATTGTACAATCCCGAGCTTCAGGCAGAAACCCTTGGCGGTAGGGTGAGCAGTCGCGAACTTTTGGTTGAGATCAGTATGTGGACCTTCTCCGGGATTCGTGGTACGCTGGGTTGAATCTCTGGACGGCTCGCTACACCATTGAGCAGGCGGTAATATAGCGTTAGGGCCCTTATAGTTGGGCTCCATGTAAGCGATGAAAGTTTCATAGAAAATAGTTTCATAGAGCGTTTCATCATGAAACGCTCTATATCAGTAGTGCTGAGTCAGCATCTTGCGGCTCGGTCTGCCGTAGCCTACGGCCCGTAGGTGCTGTCAGCTTGGCAGGGCCAGGCAGCAAGAGAGACGTCGACGGATAGGGCACGCGATTCCACATATTCGATGCAACCGCCGTCCTTTCTCCGTTCTCATGTTCCTCGGAGCTCGGTATTCAGCCGCCACTCCCTCCTGCGTATCGCGAACCCGACAGCGACCAAGATGTCACGGACATTCTCTAAGCTGCTCTTTGCCAATCTTGCGTATCGACAGCAATGCAGCTCGCATCGCCGAAGTTGCGACGCAACTTCATAGTCCGTTATGTGATACAACGTACTAACAATGTGGAAGAGTTGACGGATAGTCTGATGAGATAATTTGGGCCGGAATAATGAGAATCCGCTGCCTCGAGGGCACTATGGAGCCTGTAAATCGAACAATACTTTTCATGGCTTCACTACGCAACGACAGACCTAGGTGACCTAGGTTAGGTCATTGAACAAAATGCAGGCTCGGGAAGCTGAAGTTGGTTTATTAGCATGATTTCCGCGTAGGATATCGATGAGGTTGCGCCTTAAAGGCGCAGACAAGGTGCTTGTCACGAGGACACCAATATAAAGCCATAAGCTCTGGTTTCTGTAGCAGAGGCGTATTTGATGATTACGCCCATCTATAAAGGAGGATCCTTCTCTGAGCGCCTGGTGCGAATAACTACCTTAAGCAATGTTACCACTTTGGCCGATAGTAGCGTCACTAGAGGTCTCCGGGTTATAACAAAGGTAGTATTCTTCCCTGTACCATGAGTTCTTGAAAGCGTAAAATTTAAGCCAATTCAATTGGCCACTTCGTCGTCAGCTAGGTAACTTTATAAATGACACGAAAATTCGACGGCCTAACAGGCTGCGAGTCGGAGCCTGCAAGTTTCAGGCTGCAACAAAGAATGTATGGTAAACGCTTAAGAATGCTTGATCCACAAATTCGGGCAACCTCCATTAAAACATCGCTGTTTCAAACATTTCAGGTTTCGTCCAAGATTGTTTCAGCCACGGCCGGGCTCTTCCCGCTCGTCTAGCCCCTGTCACTTTCGTCAAGCCTCTTTCATACATACCTCATTCATCCACGGGTCTATCATACATGATGCTTTCATCTACGCCGTTTGGTCCGATCATGCTCTAACTCCGCTTCTTAACTCATGGTTCGACCCCCCTCCCACCCTGCTTGACTCGACGGGCGAACTCATCAACCCCTGAGAGACTTTCAGTGAGAGTGTTAGGGTCATGACCCGGTCGCTGGACGTACGCGTACAGGAGAGACCGCAGGCCCAGTGTCCTGGAATGGGAGGATCACTCGCGATCTTATCACCACAAACAGCTTGTCCCACTTCTTGACATCGGGGGTCTGGGCTTAGACCGTCTAAGTTAGACGGTGGCACTCTCTCTGACGGGCGACTTTAAGATGAGGAGGGTATCAAACATCATGTTTGAAACATGGTCTCCATGCTGCTGTCCCTTCTGGTGCTGTGGACCGCTCAATCCCCACAGATTCTCTTCTGCTAGGCTTAAACTGATTCACCATTGATCTGTTCATTCTTTTTTTGAGATTCACTTTTCCTATACCTGGGTATTGTGTTATCTGGATCACAATATACTAGCATCAGTTGTCCAAGAGATATGTGCACGCGGCGCTCCGTAAGCATTGGTCTTATACGTGTCACTCCGATTTTGTTGCGCATCACTGCGCGGAGGCGTAAGTAGACAGCGGGCCATCCATACTATAGATTCTTTCAGCGGGTAAACGAGTGGCTAATCTGCGCTACCACCTGTGTGGAGAGATGGTATGTTGAGCGCACAACGGGACACCAGTGTCCCGGTTGTGCCTCCCACGCTAGCAAGCTAGTGTCTTGAGCGCCAGCTCAGCCGTCAAGTGGGCGACGACGGTTCGATTCGACGCTTTTTTAACCAAGGTCTTCGAGAGGCAACTCGGGCCTGCCGAACCGCGGTTGGTGTTGGTGGGGTCGTCTTCGGCCATGGCATAGCTTGCTTTCGCGTTACCCTCGCTGCCGTGGTGACTCACGCTAAGGCCGACAGGACCGTCCTAAGTATTGCACAAATCATTGATCGGTAGCGATTATCCCATTGTTGCCTGGATATGCGTAAAGGCTTCACGTTCGTTGTGGCCATAACTATTCCCCTGGCGTCTCCTGGTGAAGTTCTGAGTGAGCAGAAGATCGACGAAGCCTTCGCCGATTTCATCGTGAGGTAGGACTCGAACCGGGCATGGCGTACTGCGAATCCTGGAGTCCACAGCGAGGTCGGTGGTAGCATATATTGGTTAATCACAGATACCAGAAAGAGTACCACTCCGAAGCCGAGCGCAACAGGCGTCGGGGATTGTTCGCTAAGACCCTCATGGATGTTGTTGCTGCCAACGAGGAGCATAATGAAGAAGCAGGTAGATGGCTTACTGTCAGTGGCGCGACAATTTCAAGTCATCCATGTGTGGCTCTGGGCGGATCTCCACCGACTGTGTCAGGAATCAGTTCTAAGTATGTCGCGGACATCAACGCTTTTGCGGACCTATCCGCAGAAGATTTCGCTGAAGAGTTGTTGTGCGGGGCGCCCATCTCGACGCCAAACATCCCTTTATTGAGTAAGTGCGGGACTAGATGGCGATCAGAGTAGTCCCAGAATCTGTGGCCTGTCTCTTGCTAGATATCTCCTATCTGGGTTCGCTTAACCTCAGCAACCTTCCGGAGTCCGTCGATTGGGTCGCAGCAGGTGCAGTTGGACCGGTGAGAAATCAACTTAACTGTGGCTGTTGTTATGCTATCCAGGCAGCCAGTAGGAGAATAATTGATTCTGCTCCGAGCTGAGTTGAGCAATTCGCGTTCCTGGCAGCCATGGCTGAAGGCCGGTTCCAGATCAAGACTGGTATCAAACCACTGATTCCGTTCTCTGTTCAGCAGATTGTGGACTGCAGCACTTTCTATGGCAACAAGTGAGTTTAATTATCAGACTTCAGAAAGGCTCCTTCAATAAGGAGGAAATTGCACTGGGTAGAACCACTGTGCTCCCATTCTCAGGGGCTGCAAGGGTGGAACAGTGACAAAAACCTGGATGTACGTCCAGAACCAGGGCATAGTGAAGGAGAGCGCATACCCCTTCACAGCGAAGGATGGGAAATGCAAGGATTCTGTCGTAACCTCACCAGCTAATCAATGCCTTGCGGTGAGTAAGTGGATGTTGTTAACCCCACAGACTGTGGGCCACAGTATCAACTCGAACTTGATGAGAAGCCAGCCTCGCCCCGGAGCAGCTAACCCCTTTTAGGATCACGATGTCGTCGGATGGCGCGGCATCTTACCAGAAGATGAGCCTAGCCTCCGTGCGGCCGTGGCTGAAGGGCCAGTCTCTGTCGGTGTTCATGCTTCGAGCGCTCGGTTCCGGAACTACCGGTTCGGCGTCATGACGCGTACTACGCTGTTGCGCACGGTCTCAACCCCGAACTAGCGTTGAATCATTCATTCGTTCTGTAGCTAAAGAATGCGGAGAAGGCAACTTGGACCACGACGTGACAGTCGTCGGATATGGCAAGACCCCAGAAGGCGTTACGTAAGTCCTGCCGTGTCGTATATAGCGCACCAGCTTTACCACTGAATCCTATCTCCCGTGTATCACTGATACAGTGTCACCACAAGTTCGAGTCCCGATTAGATATTGGAAGATTCTTAACAGCTGGGGTCCGACTTGGGGCGAGGATGGTATTGGGTACGTGGAGCGTATAACTCCGGGATATCCTAGAGGTATCTAGAGGGGTTGCCAACCCCGGGTTGGCATGACAGATTAAGGTCGAAGCTGACCCCTCAGGGCCTTGCGCCATCATGAAGGAACCCGGCCTCTACCCAGTATTCGCCGATAACATCAAGGCGACAGCTTGCATCAAGAGATGAGAAGGAGGATTCACAAGGCTCCGGACCATTTTTTTTCGTGTGATCTTAGTATGACTACATCTTCAGTGAAGATTTTTCACTAGCTACCAACGTCTTTCTTTACTCATTACATTTTTTCGAATAGAATATCCGTATCATGCGGATATTGCATACAGGTCGTATGTAGTCTTGCATCGCATTCTGCTCGAAAGAACAGCGGGCTCGCTAATGGAGCTCTCTCTGACCCATTACCAAGGGCCTCCTATGGTCTCCGCGAGACTTGCAGAAGGTTTTCGAAGCATGAAGTATTCGAGTGCACCGATCACATAATGATACGGATCATCTCAAACGATCACATAAGTATCCGTGATGAAGACAGCCGATCCTTTCTTCATGAGCATACTCATTACCCGACTCACCGAGGACCCACAAGACTACAACATATCTCTGTGACGCGACCAATCCTTGTTCGTGGTGTTTTCTGTGAAGTCCGTTTTGTACGGTACCGCTTTGTTAGTCGTATGTTGTGATAACCACGTACTTCAGGGGTTTAGTTTTTTGGTAATTTCCGTCACTATCGCTCCAGTATAGAGAATACTCCGAACGTAGAAGACTATGTTGGGTTCCAGTCTGGAACTTCCAGAGAGAGTCATCGAAAACACCTTCCGGGAACTCCGGCGGGCAAAGAGCTGCGTCGCAGGATATATTGGCGATCTCGGTGGGACAGAAGGTGAAGGAGAATGCGAGCACGGTCAGGGTTCGTATTGTTAAGATTAACAACGGGAATAGACAAGTATTCCGGGGTTTATAACGCGTTTTGACTTAAATGTTAAACAGGTGAAACTCCTATGAACGTAATTTATCAAAACGGATCCTAGAACTGCTTGGAAAGTGGAGGTCAACAAAAGCTACACTCAAGAGCCTAGAATACATCTTAAATTAACAATCGGTTACCCGTTGTGACCTTCGTCTTGCTCTATGATTTTGGTCTTGGACATTTTGGTCTTGGCGATCTCGGTGGGACAGAAGGTGAAGGAGAATGCGAGCACGGTCAGGGTTCGTATTGTTAAGATTAACAACGGGAATAGACAAGTATTCCGGGGTGTAAATAGACTAGGAGGAAAGGAAAGGCGTTAATAGAGGAAGCATCATAGGAATGAAAGCTAGAAGAGCCCAGGTTACGTATGTCACGCTGTACGTCACATCACGCTGTCAGCCACGTTCCACTGAGCGTTGTTTAGAGCCTTGGTCCGACCGAATCGGTCGGGACACTGTTTGGCTCAAGAGCCATGAGATGAAGGAGCAGAAAAGTATATAAAAAATTAGTCAGCTTTCCATGCCGAGTATATTGTGGCAGTTTCAATTGTTGGTTGGTCCAATGTATTGAGCCAATTCTATTGGCCCCGCGGGTAGCAGGGCCAGCGTGGCTCAGCGGGAGCACTGCTACTAGCAGCCTGCTAGCGTCCATCTTAGAGCCCTAACCCTTTGAGTTGACTGCATCTTTCTCGGGATCCCAGTCTCAATCGGGCCGGACGCGTCTATTTTCCCATACTCAAGTAGACTCGTACGACGGTTTCGGAGCTTCCGAAACGTATAGCACGATTCGGAATTGGATTGGATTGGAGGACGTTCGATAATCAGTGGAAATGCACCTATTAATTGCGAAATGGCGTTAACCACGAGATGATAGTCACGAAAACCGCGAAGTGGAAATCGACTGTAACACATTCTGTTTTAGAAATCAATTTTTCCACGAGAACCCAACGCTGTTGTCGAGCTTTAAGAAAGCGAAAAAGAAAAAAGAGATAAAACTGCTTCATCTCTTTTCTCGCGATTCTTCGCGAAGTAAAATGCGTGATGTGGTTTCCGCTAGCGGTTCCCACCTCGCAGGTGCGTCTCCAATACTGACAGTATTATACTGTGTCACAGTATAATACTGTCAGTATTGGTTAGTATTGTCAGTGTCACAGTAACTGTGATGACGGAGACGTTCATGGCTAGGTTACTAGTCTAGCAGCTAGGACCTAGCTTCATGTATACCCCAATTTCAAGTTGTATACACGTTAAGATTCCTAGTAGGAAGTCCCTACCAGTATCTTTTAGTATAAAGCTTTTACTTTTGTTCTCAAATTGAGAATCTCAATCACCTCCTCATTCGCTCATCGCAGTAATGCAACGGTACTGGGTGTTGGGCCGGCTGACTCGTGCTTGGTATCCCGGGCCTGAGCCCGGAAGCCCATCGCTAACCCGAGGCCCGGGAAGCGCGAGACCGCCAGCCGCATGAATAGCCGAAGCACGATCCCGGTGGCCGACTGCTCACTGTCCGAGCACGTATCGAACATCAGTCAGGGCCAATGACCGTGCAAGTTAGTCTGCTTGACGCGCATGACGCAAACATCCGGTTGGGCCCGATCCCCCTCAGCTGGAGATGGGTGGCTAGCCTGACTAGCCTGGTCACGGTGGACGAGCCACGCGACGGCTGAGGTGCCCGGCTGGCGTTTGCGTTCACGTCGCTCCGCTAAAGCAGCCCGTGTTTCGGCTATGCATGCCCGTGCATTACTAACTGAACAAATTATCCCCTACTCGGGCGGGCGGGAGGGCACGGAAAACCAACACCACGGTCATGATCTCACTCCCAACAGCAACCAGCAAAGGTTCCTGCCCGGCCGGAGCTCAACGCGCTCGCCCCTACGATCTATGCGATGTCGCGCACTCCGTCGTTGAACTTGCTCCCTGGCTGGACCTTCACTCCTTAAGCACAAGGACAGACGTCCCTCAGAGTAACCCTAGGAGCTCAACTGCTTGGGGAAGCGATTTCCGCCAAAATTTCCGGAACTCATTTTTCATTGAAAGCTTTCAGACTCGCTATCACTTTTCCAAGTTGGATAGTTTCCAACACAACTTGTGTTGTGAACTTGTGTTACAAAAGTCCGACAGGTTAAAGTCGAGCCGGGTTCTGCGAGTCTTCAGTGAACATTCTTCACTTGGGCAACGGGATGAAGAGTCAAAAGCGGCTTTAGAGGAGCCTGAGCCTCAGGTCTGAGGCTGACAGACCTCGCTTGGTTCTGAAAGTGCGCGCTGCCCGTATGCCGCCAGTTTGTTAGCGTGGTATGTCGACGCTCGGGTGAAGTACAAAATTCCAGGAAGCGCGTGCGAGAGGCAGGCAAAGGCAACAGAAAAAAGCCTTAATTGTGGGTGAAGGCAAGAACGGGAAACCCGAAACGCCTCCGAACTAATTCGTAGGACAAAGAAAGAAACGAAGGACTGCGGGTGAGAGCCGCGAAAGGGAAACCCGAAACCCGACAGGGCAACCAGAAACCCTAACTGTTATCCAAGGCCAAGCTGCTCCCAAGGGAACCAGAAACCCGAGCTGTTAGGTGGGTGAAGGCGGAAGAACAAATTTGGGGCAAGAGGTACAAAAAAGAGGCACGCCCTAAAAAATTTTTGACATCGTGAAAGCTCGAATAAGTCCGAGGTTCAAGCCCAGTGGTCCCAAACGTAGCACGGAGCGGTCCAAAACGTATCACTTCTCAGGAATTTTCCCCTTTGGGGAAAATGAGCGGGCCTTCGGCCCGCATACACCATCGACCACGGCCCTGACGGAAAGTCCTTCCGGCCGACCTCGAGGAGGGCCATAACACTACGAAAACCGCTAACTCGTGTCTGCACGGCTGAATAAATGACGGAAAAATGACGGGCGTGGGATTCGAGCCTGCGGATGGCGCGCCCTGTGGATCGATTTTGCTCCCATGAGAGTCCTCTCCTTAAATGATTGTGGAAGATTGCAGGACTTGTGTTAAGTTTATCTCTATGGGAATGGAAGTGGAGTGTGTGTGTACTTGTGACTACTAATCACTCGCTAGCGCAGCCTATTTCGCTGAGCTAGTTGCTTCTCGGAGGCTAATGATCCGGGATTGAGGGAACTCAACAAGATAACTTGAGCCAAGATGGCTACAGATACCTCTCCTCTAGTGCGCAGGACCTCTAAAGTACTCAAAGCACAGATACTAGATGATCGGCTATGAGAACAAAAGCGCACGCCCGAAAGCGCTCGCATACAGAGCGACTCCTCGAAAGCATCTCATAATAATATGCCCCCCTAGGTGGCTTGCTCACAAGGAAGCCACCTTCTCTATATCTCTCTGAGATAAATGGTTCGAAGAACCATCTAAATGTAAGGTCACAGTATCCTTAGGAGACACCGTAAGAGTGAGCGGCTTGCACTCTGGATCTGAAATCGTCCCAATATGATGAGAGCCTTCTGAAGAGATCCATAGTGGAAGCAACATTTGCTCGGCCTCGTCCAACTTATATTCTTGTACCAAGAAATAACCATCGTTAGTCCAAGATAATCTTTGACCATAACGGACCACACCATCAGCATCCTTCCAAGCGACAAAATAAGTTCTAGTAGGATTACGAAGTACTCTACGCTTGGTTGGCTCGGCGAACTCGACAGGTTCGGGAGTGGAAGGCAACCTCTTCCTTCCATAATGAGTTGGAACCTCCTCTGCGCTCGACTGCTGCGTTGCAGCAGGTCTTCTTTGAGCAATAGGTTCCTCGGCCTCTATAGAACTTTGAGTTCGTGAAGGATGACTGTCATCATCTTTAATGTGGTCCTTGTGGTAGACTTGGACTTGAACCATCGGAGAACTTGACCTCGACACATTCCTTCCCCAAGTGACGCGTTATTATCCCCGGAACCCATATTGCGTCAAGCTTATGGGAAGGTGGTTGATAGACTAACACTTGGCGACCAACTTCGTAGATAGGACGAACAACTGGACCTACTGTAGCGGACCTACTCTTCTTCCATTCTTCTCTCCAAATCTTAGTCATCTTCTCTCGGTTTCTATCCAATTTTTTCACAGCGTTGAGAATCATACCACCACGAGTCTCATTCGGGTGGGATAGATACTCTTGGATAGAGTCTGTCGTGAGAGCCTGTTGAGGTAAAGATGACATCATCATATTCTCGAATGGTAGCACAGCATCAAATCCGAACACGATTTGGTGAGGAGTAAGTCCAGTAGTTTCGTCGACAGAACCGTTCATAGAAGCCTGAATGAGTCTTAGTAGTTCAGGCCATGAACTGGGATTTCGTCCTTGTAGGGAACGGCGTAAACTTCTGGCCAACTGCAAATGGGATACTTCGTAGAAGCCTCCCGAAGAAGGGTGACGGACTGGTAGGGTAAGGTGCTTACAAGAGTAGTATGCGCAAAGCGCATCAAAGGAAAGGGAGATAAGGTTACTCCCCAAATCCGTAATCACTGTGGATGGTGCTCTGTAGACCAGAAATACTTCACGCTCGAGTACTCTACAGATCGATGAAGTAGAGATATCACTGAGCGGAAATAGAAGGCAATAACGACTTAGTAAGTCCGTTGCAGTGAGTATCCAACGAGCACCACTACTAGCACCAGCTTGAATAGCACCTGGTACCAAGGGCCCTACCAAGTCGCATCCAATAACCTCGAAGGGTGCCGAAGGGCACCTTAAGTGACTCTCATGTCGGAGCTTCTTTGCGGGGGTGGTTACTAGGCAGGCAGCACAGGAGCGTACAACACTCTTAATAGACTTGCGCAGTGCGGGAGCCCAGAACAACTTCCGAACGTGACGGTAAGTGGCATCGACTCCGATATGACCCCGTATATGATGATAATAACTACCAAGTTTATTGAGCAGTGATGATACTGTTGGACGTGGTAGAACTATCTTCAACGCTTCATCCTCATCCCAAGACTCTACTTTACAAAGGACACCGTTGAATAAAACGCAGTGTTGAATGTAATGGTAGAGAGAAGGGGGTAGATTCGCTTTGAACGAACTAGGGTCCAAAGACGATTCTAAGACCTCCTTAGCTTCTCGAACTTGTGGGTCGCGATCCTGCTGGTTGATCAAGAACCTTCGGATGACTTCCGACGAGTCTGTCGGACCACGACCGCGCCAAGCTTGAAATGATTTATCAAGAATCATAAACTTACATAATGAGGGGATGCTATTAATAGTCGGGATCATCAATGAATAAGGATAATGAAAATCGATAATATCCGATGCCATAGTGGGAATCTCACGAGTAGTCGACTTATCAACTTCACAGCAAATATTCGTAAGAACATTTGACGGTGGAAGGTCCTCTGCGACACGTGAGAGAATATCTACTCTATTAATATAAAAAGAATTATGTGAATGATGAGAGAATGTTACATTCACTCCTAATAATCTCAACTCTTCGACGGCTTCGTCAATCGACGATCTTAATCTCGATATCGACAATTGCTCTATGCCGTGGATCTTACGGGGTGACGAGCGCATGCGACGGATGGAGACCAGACTATCATTGCAGACTTCGACGGATTTGAGTGAATTCCACCATTCACTCTGCATCTGATCGATTACTGCAATGAAGGCCATCAACATCCCGTAAAGCTCACGTCGGTTCGCATGCCAAGTACAACCGTAAGGGAAGAGCTTGCTCTCGGCGTAGACGGAAATCCAACCGGTAGATGCGAATCCAACTGAGCCTGAAAGCTGGCCAGCTGGGACCCATAACTCTATTCCATAACCGGTGTTGGACGCATCAACAACAATCTTCAGATCTCGGGCATTCTTAATGAGCGGCACTGCCCCGTTGAGTTGCCGCCATATTACTTCAGCTGCTTGCAAATGCTTTCGGCATTGCTGCTCCTCCTTGGAGTCAATCTCATCATCCCAATTTCCGGTACAGCGGCCGGCTATCTGCCTCGCTATATCGCAGTGAGCTCGACACTGTGCCTCCCCAGCTGATCGTGTGATATCGAGATAGCGACCTGCAGCAGCAAAGATCCCTCTTCTAGTCGGCTGAAGATCTCTATTCTCAATCGGCAGTCTACGGACTGATAATACTCCTTTGGGGTCCCAGTTCCAGTCGGCACCCAGCCAACGGCAGAACTGATCCTCTGATTGACCCCATAGGCTCCTCTTACTCTCTGGTAACTCGAATCCGACTTTGGAGAAGAGGTTGATCATATCTCGGTTCCACATCGATCGAACTTCTTCATTGGGCGATATGATGAGATAATCATCCATCACTCGTACCACTTCCACCATAGGAAATTTCGCTCTGAGAATGGCGAATAGGATATCGCCAATACTCTCTAAGGCATTGGGCCCTATTGAAAGGCCGAAGGCAAGGCGATTAGTCGCCTTGAGAGAGTTGGAGAGACTATCACGGCCGCAATCAATGTAAAGCACTTTATTGACGGCTATTCTATAAAATGCCTTACTCGCATCCATCTGCTCTACAACAGCTTGGGGGTAGAGTTTCGCTCTCAACTCTCTGACTGCCTTCTGAACTGATCGGCGACGACTTGAACATTTTGGGCTTCTCGAATTGTAGCCTCTGAAATCGAGGCATGGGCGGACTGGCGTGGTTTTCGAGTCGCTCAAAGAGCAAACTGGAAAACACGTCGCCCACTCTACCTTTGGATCTTGTCCTGGATGTAGATCAACTTCGCACCACCATTGCCGATCGAAATATATCTGTAGTTCGGCCGCCCACTTCTCTCTCTGCACCGGGGTTAGCTTACGAATCAGACTATCGGGGCGCCAACTACCTCTGCTCTGCTGCTTCTTCTGCTGGTCAGTTGGATCAAGAGGCCAGTCGACCAAGAAGCGATACTGCTGATTATGAGTATCCTTAACAACACAGCCATTAGGATCAGCGATCTCGCATAACTTCTTCAAAGATAACTGATAAGACTGCGCATCCGGTATTTCGAATATTCCATGATCATAGATCCTCTGCAAAGCCGCGTCCAGAAAATTTTCATCTAAAGGTAGTCCATCCAACACTTTCACAATCTCAGCATCAAAGGGGTCCCGTGAGGTTGTCCTTGACAGATTCCTGGATGACTCCTTAGACTCATCGTCGGCTTCTGTCTGTTCCGAATGATTCACTCGATATTCATCTTCATGAACAGTAGCCTCAACTTGTGCGAGCTCTATTACGGGTGCAGCAGCAACCTCCACAGCAGCGACGGTATTCACAGACGAACTTTCATCACGGCTCAAAAATTCTTGAAGCAGTTTGCGCAATAAAGCAGCAGCTTCTTTTCCCTCCGTATATATTAATCTCGCTCCTAAAATTCTTAATGCTGCACGACCCAAGATGATGGGATATGATAACTCACTTATCACCAACAGTGGCAGCAATACTTCGGATCGAGGCTCTCCGACGTAACAGCGAATAACACATTCCTTTCGCACTATCCGAGCAGTCCCATTGGCGCATGTTACGATCACTGGCTTGATTCTCAAAACCTTGACATCAGTCGATAAACGATCCGCTACTGACTCTCGAATCATGGCCACTGCCGCCCCTGTATCAATCAATGCTGCGAACTGCTCGCTCGCGATCGAAATCCGAACAGTATCGGGACTTGATAGTAGTGAAAGAGACACTGCATCCCTCTCAACTACTCCCTCCTCAGAACTTCCCGATAGATTCCGATCAACACAACTCAGGTCTACAGCACAGAACGGGGCTACAGAGCAAACAGCACCATCGACTCCCGACTGAAGCTCAGCATTAGCAGCCGGAGTGGTTGCCTGACTTTGGCGACCAACCTCCACAAGATAGGCTGCAGCTGACTGCTTCGACGATGAGCTGCTCTCAATTGCTCTTCCCGCCGTCTGTGTGACCTGACCTGAGGGAAGGGGGTTCGGGCAGACATATTGAAGATGCCCGCTCTTGCCACATCGCTTACACATCGCAGACTTAGCACTTAATCGGCAATCCTTCGTAGAATGTCCCAGACCACACACACCACAGCGGCGGTTCATGCCGGCTGGACGTGCAGCCTGACAGAACTTCCAAGTATGACCCGGCTGCAGACATCGACTGCAGGTTCCGCTGAATCGTGCCGGGTTGATACCGCTCTTAGAGCTCTCACCTTTCGGACTCGAGGATTGCCCCTGCTTCAATCCTGCCGAATCTTTTCGCTTCTCCTTTCCCGCCGACTTTCTAAGCTGCCGACTTTCGAAATAAATAGCATTGCGACGCAGTTCCTCAAAGGACGCGGACTCGATGGATGGTCCCATGCTCTCCAACGAGTCTAATATACGTGTATGCATGCCCGCTCTGGCACGGATACACTTATCCAAATCACTGTGCGCCCTCCCCGTCATCGCTACTACCAATGCACTCTCCATCTCCACTCGCGCGAAAAAATCTTCAACTCGCTCCGAATCCAGCTGCTTCAATGCCTCCCATCGCTGTACCATCTCCGAAGACGTGCATGACTCCTTGAACCTCTTATCAAGATATTCCCAGAGACGCTGCACTACAATCTCGGGCGTCTGCTGATCTCGCTTCAATCCCGTACGGACCATCATTTCCAATTCTGATTTGAGAGCGCCCGCGAAATTCCTCATAATATAATAAACCTCTGCATTCCCTCTCAATCCGTAAATCTCAATGGCATTCTGAATACGCTCCTTTATCAACCGATACGGGCAGCTATCAGTTGGGAAGCTCCAAGGGGCCGCTTCAACAAGATCCAATTTCAGCCACGAAATCGCAACATCACTCCCTGATATCTCTTTCAAGAACTCTCTCGAAGTAGTGCATTCCAAATTAATCTTTTGGACCTCCGCACCAACATCGACGGCAGGCAGACGGGCCGGGACGACGCCCTCGACTATTTCGGCGAATCCTGCATCGGGTACCATTGATCCGGGATTGAGGGAACTCAACAAGATAACTTGAGCCAAGATGGCTACAGATACCTCTCCTCTAGTGCGCAGGACCTCTAAAGTACTCAAAGCACAGATACTAGATGATCGGCTATGAGAACAAAAGCGCACGCCCGAAAGCGCTCGCATACAGAGCGACTCCTCGAAAGCATCTCATAATAGCTAAGTGACGTAACTGGGTTACCCAGGCTGGTTATGGGTTCTAGTTTAGTTTTGGTAATCAATCCTCAGGCTTTAATGGGTATGCTTTCTGTTGGCGCTCTGACGATTCCGACTATGGCGTCCCTCGGTCTTCATCAATTTGTGACGAATGGTTCGTACAGGTAGCTCTATCTTGCCAGCCTCAGCTTCATATCACTCTCTGTTTAGTGCGGTGCCACGGCGACTAACGATTGGTGGTGCCTTATCGATGTTCGAGGATGGTTATCTTCCGTGACGACTGATGTTGACGATTGGTGTTGCCTTATCGATTTTCGAGGATGGTTATCTTCCGTGGCGACTGATGTTGACGATTGGTGGTGCCTTATCGATGTTCGAGGATGGTTATCTTCCGTGACGACTGATGTTGACGATTGGTGTTGCCTTATCGATTTTCGAGGATGGTTATCTTCCGTGGCGACTGATGTTGACGATTGGTGTTGCCTTATCGATTTTCGAGGATGGTTATCTTCCGTGGCGACTGATGTTGACGATTGGTGTTGCCTTGTCGATTTTCGAGGATGGTTATCTTCCGTGGCGACTGATGTTGACGATTGGTGTTGCCTTATCGATTTTCGAGGATGGTTATCTTCCGTGGCGACTGATGTTGACGATTGGTGTTGCCTTATCGATTTTCGAGGATAGTTATCTTGCGTGACGACTGATGTTGACGATTGGCGATGCCTTATCGATGGTCGTGGTGTTTATATTGAAGCCAAATACTGAACTACAGATAGGCTGAGATAAGTCACACATCTCAACATGAGAGCAGGTAGGCCACTGGTAATACCTGCCGGATCATTCGAGTGGTGTTCATGGATTCATACATATTGTGAGGTATACATCAACAACATCTACTTTTTTGGTTTTCATTGCTATGACAACGTGTATTGGAAAGAATACGAATTATGGGAGGTCGCACTGTCTTCATTCAGACCTTGCTGATCTTGGTGCTTGGTTGGCTGGGTTCATGTTCGCCGAGGTCTGGTTGCTTCCTCTTCTGCCTGCCTATACCATATCGTATGTCACTGGGCAGCTCTAGGTCTTCGTACTGTCCATCTCTGCCTCTCCTTCTCATTGGTCTGTCGAAGTGCCCGAATATTTCATCCCATTGCTTCTTTGCTTCAGGCGATCCGTCACCACCTACCGCGTATACGGTGCAAGCCACATGCTTACACATGTCTTCTTTCGCCCACATATAACATGTACACCATGGCCCACACGGCGCTGGTAAGTCTGGATTGGGCGCATTGGTATAGCTGACGACACAATATGTAGAGGTGAGCTCGTGCGCTTCCTCGAGTGTTTCAAACTCGCTTCGCAATAGTCTTCTAGCTCCCTCGTCCTCTCTCAGGTTAGTAGTTATGTCGCTCTTGGTTCGCCTGTCGAAGATCCATTGATTTTGCGGGACACCTAGAACGTGAGCTATGCTTGATGACCACGTTCGCGGAACTTGAATGAACTTGTGATGAATGTATAGCTTGGCAGCTTGTCGGCGAACATCTCTCGTTAGTCTACCGCGTGCTACCTCTCTGCCGTATTGCGACAATGACGCCCATGAAGGAGTGTGCTTGGCAAAGCTGGCGAAGCTGGCGAGAGTTCGCGGTCTTCGATTCACAGTGATAAAGTCTTTCATCTCCCGATTGAATCGCTCAACTGCGTTATTGGTTCTAGGGCCCGCTTGTTCGCACGCATGTCGGGCCCAGTAGCTTCTCCATTGTCCGTCGCTCAGATAACCCTGGAATTTCGTCAAGAAGACTTGCACCCTGGAGTCTGTCGCGGCAGCTGAAAAGGAGAATGTTATGCGAGGTGAATTCTGCAATTGTTTTACCTTCTTGCCATTTGATGTTGAATAGGTTCTTCAAACGAATCCATTCGTCGCGGCTCCAGGCGCACGACATCAGTTTCAAGTCCTTGCGGATATTGGACCAGGTGGCTGTATCCAAGTGGCTCTGAGCTTTGCTCTCTTTGGCTCGTTTGACGACATGGAAAAAGCAGCTAATGGTTCTTATATCTTCCCCGAGCACTTCCCTCAAGCCATTGAAGAGACTCTGTGAGCCGTCTAGCACAGCTTCTCGAGGTCTCCAATTTTCAATGCACAGCTCCTTCGCGGCCCGTGTAAGGACTTGCAGGCAGTGAGCGACAGAAGCTGCGGATTCTCTGTGGATGATGCCTAGGGCGACTGGAAGTGCTGTGGTACCTCGGCGAAGATTGCAGAGTACACAGACAGCGAGATCTGCGAACAGTAGGTTGAAGCTGGCATCCAGGCCAATCGTAACACAGTCACTCAGATTGCTCAACATACGGCAGCTGGTCAGCACTAAGCCAAAGTCCGCAAGCTTGCCTGTGCTGGCTCTTGTGCACAGTACGTCTTTGAATGCGATGCACCTATCGGCAACCGTGGCTCTCTCCAGGTCCTCCGTTACGGCGATGCCTTTTTTGATGCGTCCCAAGCTCTGAATAACTGGTGTCATAGTGGATTTGAATACCTCGTCTATATCATGCATGACCGGGCGCAGCTGCTCGAGGAAGGCGTCGATGCTCAGACCGGATTTGCCGTGTTCCTGGATGGACCTGTAGGCCCCCCGGAGTTTCTCGCGTTCGCGGAGCTTTTGCTCGGAGATGAATGCCATCGTTTTCGCTGAATATCCACCTTCTATGTGCTTCTTATTTGTTTTCTCGATCAGGTGAGCCATCGTAGTGGTTGGGCTGTGAGAGGTGGACATCCACTCACACCAGTCATCAGCTATCTCTGCTGGTAAGTACCCGCTGTGACACTTGTACGTTCCATGTGGATGTTCATGGCTCCTCCATTGCTCCTTGGTAATTCCTTCGATGGTCAGGCCATATAGCGAGCATAGAGAACCTGATGAAGTGACCAGGACCTCAGCCATAGGACAGGCGGATTCTGGCCAGCTCCGCCAGTCGGGCTTGCCCTTGCCGGATGGAGCCTTGCCTCGCAGAGATTTTGGGATAGACCTTTTGCATATCAGTGAGCAGGTCTTCCTTCCTGAGTACAAAGAGTCGATGGTACACCCAACCAATCTGTAGTGCGGATTCTCTTCTAGGTATCTCTCTACAACTCGCCCGATCGGTCCACGGAATACTATGAATGGAATTGGGTCGAACCCTTCTCTGCCATGGCTCGGATGCGGTTCTTCTGGATCTGTCTCCTCGACGTCGCCCTCTGATCCGGTACTCGCATCTGCTTCGTCGCTGTCAGATTCTTCACTGCTGTGACTCTGCATGTGTGGTGTTGAAGGCTCACTGATGCCGGAGAGAGGTTCAGCTTGTGAAGAGTGCGGGTTGTGGTTCGGGCTCGACGGTCTGGATGAAGTACTCCCAAGATCAGGGATGGGTCTGGAAGGCTTGGCGTAAGTCTCTTGGGCTCTTTTGGTAAGGGTTTGTTCGACCTGTCTATCTCTCTGGGCTCTCCCTATTTCTTCCACCATGAGCACGAGATGATCTTCATCGGGGAGATCCCTTGTGATGTTCAGATGCTTGTGGAGGTCAGTGTAGAAGGACTGTTGGCAGTGATCTGGAAGTACGCGTACCTTCTCTCTGAGCCGAGGATTCATCCAGGCATAGAAGACGGGGTTGGTGAAGGCCTCGCCTGATCCGGTCGACGGTCTGTTCGCTTCGAAATGCTGAAGCATCATCCACCTCGAGTCGTTCTCGTCGATTCTCTCCAAGATGGAATTTTTCAAGTCCTCTCCCATACGCTCCACAAGCTGTAGGGGGAAACTTGCTGTAGAAGCGGGTGGGCCTGCCTCTTGTGCCGGGCGTGCCTCTTCATCGCTGTGCCTCGAATAGCTCTCCTCCTGGTCTCGGGATTCCGTCGGTGCTGCGCTTCTGAGCCAGTTGTCCCTTAGGCACGTCTTGTCGAACTCCTGGGCTTCCGGGTTCATGAAAAACATCGGCCCTAAGTCCTCAGCAGCTTTCACACGGCGAAGTGGATGTATGCGGATCTTATCCCGGGACCCGACTCTGCTCATAAGGGTGTAAGCCGCGCCTGCCAGCCAGTCCTTTTTCCAGAATTGTTCTATCTTGGGGTTGCTGCTCTTAGGCACGCGGGCAAACGGTAACTTAGCCCATACCCCATCTAAAGTGCAGCCTTGCGTCTTGTGGCATGTCAAGGCTCGGCTTACGATGAGCGGGAATTGTTTGCGGGTAAACACCCTAGTATCGTCGCTGGCGTAGACGCTAAACTCCGCTCTGTGGATAGGTACTTCTGGCGTGTCATCGTCGAACTGGACGATGATGACGGGGTCAGCTCCTGTCGGATCTATGATGTTGGCTACCCGACCGGTAAGACCATTTACGAAGCGCTTGTTCGGGTCATTCACTGTTGCCATCACCCTGCAATTCCTCTTCAGCTTTACCACTGACCTGTATCCCATCGTCCCGATCGAGTCAATGTCGAGACCCTGGGCTTGACCGTGATGTTCATCGAGGTTGTCGATGGCTTGGAAAGTATGAAGGTCGCCAGGCAGGCTTTGCAAATGATCATCGTTGTACGCCTCGGCTTCGGCGTTCGTCAGGCATATGATTGTGTGGTTGAATCTAAGAAATGCTATCACCGACTCTATCTATAACAAACTGACTATATCAAAGTTTCTCATCTATTGTTGCATGGTTAGCGTCCCTTCTGCCATGGTTCTTTTGAATTTCGTCGAGTCACAGAGGGCTGCGCGAAAGGCCTCTGCGATTATCTCCGATAGTCGCACATGCCTTTCGCACTGATTGCGATAGCCTATTAGCGAACTTACTTAGGTGGATTGCTGCCTCCATCCCTATCTCGGATAGCTCCAAAGACTTCTAGGGACGCAGCGCTGAAGTTCGGAATGCCGGGTGCGATCTGGTCCGCTGTTCTTATCTCAGAGAGGAGCTGAAGGTAGCCGTCATCACCCTCCCCTCGATGGAATTTCTGGAGGTAAAAAATCACTGGATGCATGCCACGCCATACCTCGCTTCTCCAAAAAGGCCCTGTCGGGTACTTGTCAGGCTGATATTGCTCAGAGCCGGCGAAGAGGTCGACGCGTCCCAATTGACAAGGATCGCCAACCATTATGGCGGTGAGCCCGCCAAAAGGTTTCTCTGCGTCTGGCATTCCTCGCCTCAGGTCCTTCAATGCGTAGGAGATGCCATCAAGAATACTGCTGTTAATCACAGAGACCTCATCTATCAGTAAGACTGCCTCTAGCGATTGTAGGAGTGCGCGCTTGCGACTTGTCAGATTCGCCAAAATCCTTCGAGCTAATTCCTGAGGCGATCTCATGTATCCATTATCTCCAACATGCCCAGTCCTATCGTAAGTCAAGTTGAAGAAGCTCATTATGGTGTCGCCTCCCAATACACGTGCTGCCATGCCGTTCCATGCCAGGACAACGGGCTTCTTGTGAACCGATTGCAACTTGTCCACCAAGGCCTTGGCTAAGTGAGTCTTGCCAGTTCCAGCGAACCCAGTGATGTAGAAATACGTCTTAGGGCGGCTGGGGACGATTACACTGTCAAGTATGCATGTGAGTGCTGTTTCTTGGTCTTCGTCTAGACGATCAGACACCATGATTGTTGGTTAAAACTAACAGAAGCATGTACGAATACGCGATGTCACTATAACAGTGACAGATTCTCAGTTCAGGTGTCTTCTCCCATGGTTCCGGCCGAGGCTACATTCGGAAGCGCGAAGGCGGGTATATCGCGCGAGATGGAATTCCTACTAGGACTCGGAGATGGCGAGCAGCGGTGTTATGAGCATGATGTATCCACTGTGTTTGCCGTGACTACTCGGTTGCCTCGACATGGAGCGTGTTGTGTTTGTTGCACTGAGTAATAAACTGAGTGATCGTATAGTATTATCATCCGATATATAGCTACCGATGGGGTACAAGCCCTTAGAACGACTCGTGTCAAGCAAGATAGCGCTCATAGAGGCGGATCGCATCACAAGACCACTAATTGTAGTAGTACTAGTCACAGGACCACTAATTGTAGTAGTACTAGTCACAAGACCACTAATTGTAGTAGTACTAGTCACAAGACCACTAGTTGCAGTAATACTAGTCACAAGACCGCTAATTGTAGTGGTACTAGTCACAAGACCGCTAATTGTAGTGGTACTAGTCACAGGACCACTAATTGTAGTGGTACTAGTCACAAGACAACTAATTCTGGTGGTAATAGTCACAGGACCACTAGTTGTGGTGGTAATAGTCACAAGACCACTAATTGTAGTGGTACTAGTCACGGGACCACTAGTTGCAGTAATACTAGTCACGGGACCACTAGTTGCAGTAATACTAGTCACAAGACCACTAATTGTAGTGGTACTAGTCACAGGACCACTAATTGTAGTGTTACTAGTCACAGGACCACTAGTTGCAGTAATACTAGTCACAAGACCGCTAATTGTAGTGGTACTAGTCACAAGACCGCTAATTGTAGTGGTACTAGTCACAGGACCACTAATTGTAGTGGTACTAGTCACAGGACCACTAGTTGTAGTAGTACTAGTCACAAGACCACTAATTGTAGTGGTACTAGTCACAAGACAACTAATTCTGGTGGTAATAGTCACAGGACCACTAGTTGTAGTAGTACTAGTCACAAGACCACTAATTGTAGTGGGACTGGTCACAGGACCACTAGTTGTAGTGGTACTAGTCACAGGACCACTAATTGTAGTGTTACTAGTCACGGGACCACTAGTTGTAGTAGTACTAGTCACAAGACCACTAATTGTAGTAGTACTAGTCACAAGACCACTAATTGTAGTGGTACTAGTCACGGGACCACTAGTTGTAGTAATACTAGTCACAAGACCGCTAATTGTAGTGGTACTAGTCACAGGACCACTATTTGTAGTGTTACTAGTCACGGGACCACTAGTTGAAGTATTACTAGTCACAAGACCACTAATTGTAGTGGTACTAGTCACAAGACCACTAATTGTAGTGGTACTAGTCACAGGACCACTAGTTGTAGTAGTACTAGTCACAAGACCACTAATTGTAGTAGTACTAGTCACAGGACCACTAATTGTAGTAGTACTAGTCACAAGACCACTAATTGTAGTAGTACTAGTCACAAGACCACTAATTGTAGTAGTACTAGTCACAGGACCACTAATTGTAGTGGTACTAGTCACAGGACCACTAGTTGTAGTGGTACTAGTCACAAGACCACTAATTGTAGTAGTACTAGTCACAAGACCACTCATTGTAGTGGTACTAGTCACAGGACCACTAATTGTAGTGGTACTAGTCACAGGACCACTAGTTGCAGTAATACTAGTCACAAGACCACTCATTGTAGTGGTACTGGTCACAAGACCACTAATTGTAGTGGTACTAGTCACAGGACCACTAATTGTAGTGTTACTAGTCACAGGACCACTAGTTGCAGTAATACTAGTCACAAGACCGCTAATTGTAGTGGTACTAGTCACAGGACCACTAGTTGTAGTGGTACTAGTCACAAGACCACTAATTGTAGTAGTACTAGTCACAAGACCACTAATTGTAGTAGTACTAGTCACAAGACCACTAATTGTAGTGGTACTAGTCACAAGACCACTAATTGTAGTGGTACTAGTCACAGGACCACTAATTGTAGTGTTACTAGTCACGGGACCACTAGTTGTAGTAGTACTAGTCACAAGACCACTATTCGTAGTAGTACTAGTCACAAGACCACTAATTGTAGTGGTACTAGTCACGGGACCACTAGTTGCAGTAATACTAGTCACAAGACCACTAATTGTAGTGGTACTAGTCACAGGACCACTAATTGTAGTGTTACTAGTCACGGGACCACTAGTTGCAGTAATACTAGTCACAAGACCACTAATTGTAGTGGTACTAGTCACAGGACCACTAATTGTAGTGTTACTAGTCACGGGACCACTAGTTGCAGTAATACTAGTCACAAGACCGCTAATTGTAGTGGTACTAGTCACAAGACAACTAATTCTGGTGGTAATAGTCACAGGACCACTAGTTGTAGTAGTACTAGTCACAAGACCACTAATTGTAGTAGTACTAGTCACAGGACCACTAATTGTAGTAGTACTAGTCACAGGACCACTAATTGTAGTGGTACTAGTCACAGGACCACTAATTGTAGTAGTACTAGTCACAAGACCGCTAATTGTAGTGGTACTAGTCACAGGACCACTAGTTGTAGTGGTACTAGTCACAAGACCACTAATTGTAGTAGTACTAGTCACAAGACCACTAATTGTAGTAGTACTAGTCACAAGACCACTAATTGTAGTAGTACTAGTCACAAGACCACTAATTGTAGTGGTACTAGTCACAGGACCACTCATTGTAGTGGTACTGATCACAGGACCACTAGTTGTAGTGGTACTAGTCACAGGACCACTAATTGTAGTGGTACTAGTCACAGGACCACTAATTGTAGTGGTACTAGTCACGGGACCACTAGTTGTAGTAGTACTAGTCACAAGACCACTAATTGTAGTAGTACTAGTCACAAGACCACTAATTGTAGTGGTACTAGTCACAGGACCACTAGTTGCAGTAATACTAGTCACAAGACCACTAATTGTAGTGGTACTAGTCACAGGACCACTAGTTGTAGTAGTACTAGTCACAGGACCACTAGTTGTAGTAGTACTAGTCACAAGACCACCAATTGTAGTGGTACTAGTCACAGGACCACTAATTGTAGTACTACTAGTCACAAGACCACTAATTGTAGTAGTACTAGTCACAGGACCACTAGTTGTAGTAGTACTAGTCACAGGACCACTAATTGTAGTAGTACTAGTCACAAGACCACTAATTGTAGTGAGTACTAGTCACAGGGACCACTAGTTGCAGTAATACTAGTCACAGGACCACTAATTGTAGTG
>JABANP010000657.1:0-24280 GCA_013115135.1 Perkinsus olseni | reverse complement strand
CCACATAAACGGTAAAACCTCATCCACAGCCGAAACAGAGCGATAATAATAATAATCATACAGAGAGAACACCTGTCGCGATTTCGCGCGCCATAAAATTCCGCTAACCACGCAAGGCATCCTGTAAGTTCAAATTGGCATACTCCTTTTCGTTCTCATCGTCGTCATCAGACCTGTCGTCCTCCCGCCTGGAGGAACGGTCTCGACGATCCAATCCTGAGAAAAGTTGAGGAACTGCAAGTGGTTCAAGATTTCCATCACAGCAACCCCCAGCTTACTTTCGTTGATCTCGCGATTAACGTCTCTTCGGACTCTCATCCTGAATCGGCCACGCTCATCATCAGAGCCGCTACTATCAGAGCCGCTATCTTGCTCATCTTGGTCAATCTTGCTAATTCCTAATGTCTTCCACACCAGTGTAGGACTTGCGATAACCCTCGACGTCCACACTTCTTTCCCAATCAGTTGTTTTACACATTTTCCATCAAAATATACAACAACCGCCGGCAGCCGAAGAGCCGGGAATCCGATAATTAAATCCTGGTAGAATCCTCTGACGAATTTAACCGTCCGCTTCGTCTTGGCCAAAAACGAGAGAGATTCATCCAGCCTTCGGGACATGGCTTCATGCAGGTTAGCCAGATGCACGACCACGACTGAGGTCTTCGAACTCTCGTTAACTTCAGTCACGAACTCTTGACGACCGATATCTTTTATTTTACCGCCGGTATCAGCCTGAGGGTGGAGGAAACGCTGAAAATATGACTACGTTGGCAGCGAGCGAATGGGATGAGGGATCCATCCCGGGAGGGAAGGAGTTCTAAAACCGACGATAGACAGAAAGAAGTTCCGGAAGGAAAAACTCTCCGGTGCATTTTTCGGTACGTTGGAAATGTATTCATGTAAGAATCATTCCTAAAAATTCTTGGTAATCGACGAGAGAAACGCAGAAGATTCGAAAAAAGAGGAAACTTTCCGGTGAATTTTCGGCGTATTAGAATATGTGAATGCAACACAAGTCAGGCGACCTATCCCGAGAACCTCCTTTTCCTTCACCGCCTTCCGCTTCATCTCTTCCAGCCGCTTTGCTCGGATCTTCTCCAACTCATCGTCAACACAATCGTCCACACTTTGTTGAATATCATTTCCGCTAGGATCCAGCGGGCGCGGGGCAAAATTACCCAGACGCACCTGAAGGTGGAGAAAAACCTTTGCCGTGCGAAGATTCGTACTTGTTCATTCTTGTAACTCTCCGTTTAGGAGCACTCAACGAAGTAAATTTCGAGATGTTTCGGGATAAGGACTGAAGGCCCTCGAACAACATTGTGAGCGGAGCGATGGTAATTTCGTGGCGCGTGACGAATATTCGATAATCCCTGTTGCCTTGCCCCTCTGTGCTTACGTGAATATCCTCCCACTCTGTCGTTCCCGGTACCAAAGCCATTATTAAACTAACCACAAGTTGTGTAACCAGGTCCATAACCCTATCAACCGCCCATCCGTAGCAACAACCACCAGCAGCGGAAAAAGGTGGTAACTCAACACCGGGATTAGTTCCGAAACAACACGCAAAGCATGTGAAGCGCCAATCGATCATCATAAAACGTTTTATTACAGTGTGATTCTTGTCGGCAATTTTTGTAACTTCAATCCGGCCCCGGAGAGCATCCAAGCCTTGCTCGGCTTCTGCGATTTGAAGAAGTTCTCCCCGATGTACTGGAATGAGTTGCTGTCGAGTGCGCACTCTCTAGCGTTGAACTAACACGAAGAAATACATTCGCCAGGGATCGAACCTGGGACCTCTTACCTTCGTGGGATCGGAGTACTGATCAGCATCTCCCTGCGCCATATGCCGCTCCCTAAAGTCTCGCAAAGCAATGAATCTAAGGTCGAAGCATGAGATACATAAAATGTTGGGTTATCCGCAATACCTGCTCATTCGGATCATATCGATTCTCCTAGACTTCAACGTTACCCGTCTCCAATGCCAAAACGGCACCTGAGCGGAGCGGAGGAAAGTCAGAAGACCTCGCATGCTAAGCCGATCCATCGGGCGTACTGATTATCATCCATCCCCTCAAACTACTACCTGTACTATCCTGTATCCCATCGCCTTGAGTATTCGCTCCTCCAGACGACGTGGGGCGAGCTTATCGAACGATGACCTGACAAAACCCAAGACGGACGGCGCCCCCGAGAAGAAATAGTCCCAATGAGCCCTCCACATGGAGCTGGCAGAACCCCCCTGGAGAGACGTGAAACGGGTGATGGGTTATTCTAACGACCCCCTCGATGCTCTGCCACAACGACTGTATCAACCCTAGCGCCTGTGGAAAGGCAGGCCACGAGCAAAGACGAGGGGTGAATGGAGATACACCTGAAGCCAACGTGATGTTGGCAACATCGATCCGATGAGAGGAAGCAACAAGCCCATCCTACTCGACCCCCTAGCACTACCCGTAGTATCGATCGAAGTTGTTGCACTCCCAGATCAGCCTCCTATCCCTCTCTAGGATATCAAAAGTGAAGGGGCCTCGGCGGGCACGAACGAAGTGAGCAACCTTCAATTTACCTGAGGCGGCCGTAGTCAACATCAACAGTGCGAGTCTATCACCGAAATTTTTGCTATGAAGGGCCAGTCGGAGATAGATCGGAGAAGTTGGGCAAATGAGTCTCCGGCTAGGGGCTGATAAAGCTCCAACTCTCGCGGAGGCTCTCGAATTCGAGAGCGGATATAGTATATCCGAAATACACGTTTAGATGAGGTAGAGGGGCTGAGGAACGCCTCATGAATATTGAGGAGAGCTCCTAGTCTAGGAGAGATCTCCTTCCAAACTCAACACAAATGATGAATAAGACACGTCCAAAATGAAGGAGACTCAGCATGAAATGCAGCATGGCATTGGAGTTCGAAAACTCGGAATTCTCTCGAGATGAGACCGAACCGAATCGGTTGCACATATGCAGAAGCTAGAGCTCCTGCATTCAGAAAGTGTTTACCACAATCACTAGCAGGAAATTCGTCGAACCGCTAGCATCACTGTCACAATCGGCTACTTTGCCAACTCGAGTGAGAGATCCTTCATGGACCTAGAACAACCATCCGGCTGTTTGGCGATGACAACGCCATGAAAAAGCTTGCATTGAACGATCTTGCATGATGTAATCCCCACCCCTTACGCCCTTGCGAAGACAAACTGGCTCAGTTTAACTGAGCGAGTCCTGCCGCGGTGAAGACCTTTAGTTCCAGATCAGGGAACTCCCGCGAGGCTTCGCTCAAAAAGTCCTGTAAGAACCTACTTACATCCTCTCATTTAGTACTGTCATCCTCTCATCCCGGTCATATAGATTTCCGGGCAACTCTACGAAGGCATTGATAACCTTTCGAACTTTCCATATCAAGGCTGCTATGAATCTTTCATTCCCAGCCTTCACCGCGGCCTCAATGGAGCGCAGAGAGGATCCCTTCAACTCGGGCCACGAGTCATTTTCCGCCCCGACTTGGCCAACACACCCTAATATATAGACCATCGACGATGGCCATGATCGTTGACGGCCCTATTTCGTTCAAATTAAGGCCACGATCGTTGACGGCCTTATTTCGTTCAAATTAAGGCCATGATCATTGACAGTACAACATTCAAGGAGCTGGGGAGCTGGTGAACTCAGGGGTCACCGAGTAGCAGTGCCTCCTCCACGGGCCGTGGACCACGGCCGTTCAATTTCGGCGATCGCAGGGACGGTAGGTCAGGTAATCAGTCGACTTGACACAGCATGCATCAAGGGGAAATCCTAAGGAGTGCGATTCAGGAGGTTACTTGGAAAGAGAGCTATCTCTTTCCCTCCTTTTCATCGCGATTTTCTCGATGACTTAAATTTTCTGACGCCATATGTCTACTAATATTCTTTAAATACAAAAAATTCCCCTAAGAAGGAATACTGGATAATTCAAAATCGCAACGCTCCGGTAAGGAGTCGAACACCCGGAAAAGAGGCACTCCTTCCCCGCGTGTTAGATCAGATTTTGGTCGCCCTGTCCGAGTATTACGTAGTATCAGACTTAGTTGTGTTATGGACTTCGGTAGGCGTAGAGGGTGGGCATCCTCGGGGTACTTCTCCACTGCTCTGTCCGCCTCCACATCTATGCGATGGACTCTACGAAGTGCGATCTTGGCGTTACCCGAGGGCGAGCGTATCTGAGGTCGGAGCATGGCAAATGCAGATATTAGCAAATACCCAAATGTCGGACTAATGCATGGCATCCACCGACTTCAGACTATGATTGGCGATTCTTGCGGGCAACCATAACTAATAGCAAACTGAGGCTCGAGGTCCATCCCCCACCCACATAACAGGTCCTCCCGTAGGCAATATCTCAGGTGGGCCCTTACAAGGAGTAGCCGATTATGTGCCGCTCTGTGTTCCACAAACCAGCTGTCACCAACACCACCAGCCTCCAACCGAGTGATGATCTCTTCAACCAAAGGGCGGAGAGTGCCTGCATGCAAACTGTAAAGGTGCTGAGGGCGGAAGGGATCTCACGATGTTGGTATCCCCCCTCCTTGAGGGCCTGTAAGGACATCATACTGCAGGCATAGGCCGCATCTATTATATCCTCGAGATCCGCTGTCCCCTCCCTCGCACGCTTGACAACCTCATCAGCCAGTCGTCCACGATCCTGCAATATGATCAGTACCGAGTGGAAGTGAAATCGAGACGGCCCCTCCAACGGCGGTGATATTCCCACTGTTACTGCTGATTACCTCCTCTGGATATGGTAGCCTCAAGTAGCACATAGTATGCCAGAGTGAAAAGATATCCTTACTATCGATCGCTCCAATCTCAGCAGCCGCCCTGGTCAATATAATATCGAAGAAAGTACGCGGACGTGCCCTGAGGGAATCACCAATCGCCACACAATTCAGTAACCCATCCAAGGCAAAGTCTATCACGATGTGGAGGAGAGAAGCTCCTCTTTCAGAGACCGAAAGAGATCGAATATGCTTCTCTGTGGGGAGAAAATTATCAGAACTAATTCTAAGGATTTGCCCCGACTGAACATGGATCCCGCTTTTGTTACCTGTGCCGCGCCATATCCCGGGCAACTGCCGCTATGTCATGCCAACTCATTTGGGGAAGGAGTGGTATGACACTATTGGCGCACGCCAACGCCAGCGGCTCATTTATCGAGCCCATGAAGGTGTAGAGCCTCAGCAAGGACGTCGCTTCCTCCGCCGTCATCCTAGGGTTGCCCGGTCGCAGGAGAATTGCGGAGATCCTGGCCAAATCCGGAAAACTTCGAACACGTTTAATCGCGCAAGCTTCGAGAATGGCGATAGCCGTTGATGGTGTGACCGCTGACACCCTCAGACTCACAGGACCTGAAAATAGACCTGATGATGATCATGCAGAACCCACAGGCAGCGGGGGATCCGACAGGAGGAAGGGTAAGTGGCGAGCGACGAGGGCTCGTCAGAGAGAAGCGACACTGATGGTGGAACATGGATCTATCAAACTTTCATTTTATATTCCCCTATGGATGATGCATTGGGTCGGTTGTTGTACTATTACCATCAGCATTGGCAGTAGTGAGGGCTCGGAAGAGGTCATCATCCGTCTTCCCTTCTGCTGCTTCTGACAGCACCTAAACCACACTCCGGTATTACCACTGCGAAGAAGTCGAAGCACTACCTGTTTCAGTGTGGCTTCACTAACTGCCTCCGCCATCACCACTCCGATCTCCTTCGGGCTGCAGCTGCCACCACCAGTCGCAGTCCTACTATCCAGCTTACTGCCGTCTACAGCGTACTTGGGTACCGGAGGAGGGGCTGCGGGACGGCTCTGAAATAATAACACCATCACCGATGATGAATCAGCATAGAGGCCCACGGGCAGCTGTCGTAGGGAGAGTAGCAGCTGGGAGCAGTCTCGGTGGAGGAAGTCACGCCCTCACCAATATCATACGCAGTGCATGGGGGCATATTATTCGGCAATCTCGAAGTAAACCAATCGTCTACAGCCATACCATCTCATTCGTTACTCATCATCACCACGAGAGGTCACCCAATACGACCCGAGTATTACAACAGCCTTCATTGGTACTGCCTCCTCCTCGTGCTGTTGTTGTTGTCCTTTCTTCGCCTTCTTCCCGAATGCTCTCGACTGTCCGGTCACGACTCTGCCGAGTCTACTGATGATGGCGACATTACCGCCGGTCCTCATCATTACTATAAAGCTGAAACTGAGTTCATCCACAGCAACGATCATACCTAACAGAATGATAGAGTCTTCCCTCCACCATCTTCACGAGGTATCGTCGACACTTTAATACCGTAACTTCCGATAATTAGCCCCCCTAGGTGCGCTATCGCTCAGTGACCTAGGTTAGCACAAACTCAAACGCTGTTATAACCCCCCATTGAGGTGACAGTAAAACTAAACAAGCAAATGAACAACATCAACATCGTGGTCATTGGGGATGCTCCACCATCGCAAAGGAACGTATACACAAACACACCTACGCCCACAGTTCCGCTAGCCGTGCCTGATGGGCTCGCTCCCTATCCTCCTTCTCCTTATCGCTGAGACGCCGATACTTCGCACTACCCTGACGCTTCTCATAGCTGATCCAGTCCCCGTTCCCAACAGCCTCGAGGACAGCTCTCACGGCAGCATCGCCCCTCCTACGGAACTCGTCACACATACCATCGTACGTGCCGTAGGTGTTTTTCAGAATGCCATCAGGTCAGAATGCCATTGAACCGTCAGGCAAGCATCTCTCATTTGTGGCTTCGCTTCTCCGTTCCTAAACTGGGGCTGACCAAAATGCAGTGCATTGGAGAGCGGAGTGTCGCTATCGGATCAACACCGGTATCCTCAGGGGTGGCGCCCTTGAAGTTGAACTCCTTAACTGGACAGAAATAATCGGGAAGCAGATAGCAGTGAGTATGGTACTTGCTAAGTTGGCTTGGACGTCCGGAGCTACAAAGAGACACGATGGTACAGCTGTAGTAATGGCGGGCCTTACTATCGGCACTCGAAGGGTTTGTTCGGACCCGACTGGGGGCAGAGGATGAAGTCGGTTGGTGGCTGTTGGCCCCTGTGGAGACGGAAGGAGAACTCTTTCCCGGATTCATGACCGGCGGCGAAGTGTCACTTCCCGCCGAAACCCATGGGATCGAGTTCTGTTGCAAGCACCCATGGGAAGCCCCGAAAGTCGCGGAGGACAGCCTCATCACAGCAAGAGCACGGGTCATCATCAACTTACGTCATCTTCCATGGTACTCGAAGACGCCTTGGCCAGCGAAATCAACGCAATAGTGGCAACGATGGACTTGGTCATGGGATGATGAACTACTTCAAGTATGATGGTGACTCAACACCGCCAATCATCACGATGTGAGCGGCGGAAAATCCCATCGATCGATCTGATTGGGAAAGGTAATCCGCGCCTCGAGCGGGGGCGGGCCACACGAATGCTGTAACGCAGCGACAACCCTCGTTGCAGTATCATCGCAGCCACAAGTGGTATAGTGCCTCCATCGAGCTCCTTAGAGCCGATAGGAGGTCAACGAATCCTCACCAAATCTGAGGATAGTTCAGGCATCCAACCTCTGTGGGATATCTCGTTTATCTGGCAGAGATCGAACACGCTGAACAGCATGGTGTCGCGCACAGGAGTTGCGTGAACTTTGGTATCGATAATCAGTAGACCATATTAGACTGTCCGAACCTTCGCTCATTTGTAGCGCATTTTTAAACAACAACGGCAGCAACGAATACCGACGGCAGAGGCTCTGCCACGAAACAACACTCCCGCAAGTGCACTCGTGAGAATAAAAAAAGAAAATATAAGTTAATATTATGACTATCATCACTAGCATGATGATGATGATGATGATCTCCACCACCACGGCGACTCATCCAGTACTAACCAAGCCCTGCAACGAAGCCCTCCACTATTACTTCCTCCACCTGCTGTGCCCTCTTCTTTCGGACCGAAAGTTTCGGTGTACGGCGGGCAACTGCAACAACTAGAAGAACGGTGATGATGATAAATCGACTGCAATGGTTGGCGCCTGTGTCGCTGTCGTTCTCTGTCTATGTAGTAGTGGAGGTCATTAGACCTTCGTTTAATAAAAAGAGCTTCCGGGCTGCCACTATTACCACGACATAATCAACAGACAAATCACAGGCATGCGCGTGCTCGAGGATGGACACTGGTTTCTTCGCAACAGCAGAGATCGCGGGTTCGATTCACACGCCCGACACAAGGCCGTCGGTGCGGAAGGGGCAGAGCTCGCTGGCGTTTATGACTCGGACCGTATATGGTCGGAAACAGTCTCGCAACAAAAAGAAGGGTGGAAAAATATCGTTGGTGAGAACCGAACTTGGACGGTTGCGTTGAAAGACTCGGACCTTTACCTACTGGACTATGTGTCATAGGGGGCTGCGCAATCAGTTATCCTCCCTGGTAAGTGGGCGAGTGAAGAATTTAAGCCCCGCTATATTTTTACTGTGATCAGAATAGTAGGACGCGCTCGTTCATGCCTTGCTTGCTGCCAAACACCGTCGAGTTGTGCAGAAATTTGTGCTCACGCACGGACGGACGTACGGACGCACGCCGCACACGAATGACCGTGAAGTTCACGGCGTGAGCTGTAATATAAGCTCCGCTCGCTTCCCTCGCTCCGCAAATTTTCGAAAAAAATGATACTTGAGCGTCATACTCCTCAAGATGAGCAAGCCTTCGAAGGCCCAGTCGCTAGGCGGTCCTTGACGCGATCACAATAGCAGCCAACTCTACGCAACAGCAAAGGAGAGCACTGAAGCCCAGCTGAATGTTAGCTTGGTGACCAAGCCTTGGCGTGCGATCACGTGCGAATGTTGATGAGAATGAGTATCTTCGATTCCACCGCGCAGACCGCTGTCGGCTTTATGTCCTGCAGAGCCCCTGCACGTACTCGGCGCATATCCAGCTCGAAGGATGCACTTAGATTCAACCAACGCAAAACCACAAGTTGTGGTCCACAACTGCGTGCTCGCTTCAATGGTAATATGAATTCACTATGCATAACATCATGTTGATCACCATTCAATGTAACCGGCAGGGCCCTGCGAATCCTCACTGCCCTCAGGATGTGGCCTCGAATCATCAAACCCGCGGCTGTCCTCCCCCGAGAGGTGTATGGACTCCAAGGAGGCCTCAGCAGCAGCGGGGCCTCTGCGGTGTAACGCCGGCTGTGGTATCTCTACGGAATTGAGGACACCCTCGACCTCGACAGCTTCCACCCTCCTCCTGCTGCTAGTCCTCTCGGCAACCACTTGGTGGATGGGCAGGACCTCGGACTCTTCCTCCGATCCTGGTGAGGAGACCGGCATGATCTCGATCACACTCCCACCACAGCTGACAGCACCCTCTACTCTCTCCTGCTTCCCTTCACTTTCCCTGCCACTCTGTTCACCATCCCGAGGCGGAGGAGCAGCAGCCCCTCCTCCCTCCTGGTTGCCCCTCCTGCCTGCGATGAGTGCTGCCAGGCTAGCAGTGAAGAGCTCATCGACAACAGCCACCCGCGGGCTGGTAGTGGCATACCGAGGCGGCAGTCCAGCTCCGCTTCCCCTCACAACTCCCTCCAACGCCCCCTGTACGAGGGACCCAGCCCTCTGCCGAGTAGGAAGGGACTCCACCAAAGACCGGAGCTCAGCCGTAGGGCGAAGTGCCGTCACCGCGGATTGAACCCGCGTGGATGTTACAGACTCCCCTGCCTCAGCGTTCTCTACCAAACCCTCCGGAGAGGCTCGTAGTCCGATGCTGCCCTCCTCAGACCCCCTCTGCAAAGACTCCTCCTCACCCTCACCTGCCTCCAATGGGGTCTCCACGAGGAACGAAGTACCCGGCGGCCCTTCCGACACCCCCTGGGGTATCGGGGTCTCCTCTACACGCTCTTCAACCTCTTCCACCGACGACAACGACTCTCCTGCCTCTCCCTTCTCGTTCCGCGCAACCAGTTCCACAGCCCTCAGCAGCTCCCCTTCGGTCACGGCCTTCGAGGACCCTCTCCTCTGCAATGCTGTCCTCGGGAGTAGTGCCCAATGCTGGCGATGGCTGTTGGCACGCAGCCTCCACCGTCAGCTTGGGGGTCGGGTTCTCCAACAGCATCTTGCCAAGGACCGAGTCAGTGACCACCGACTTGAACATGTCCTGCATCTCCGCGATGATGTTCTCCCTCCTCTCAGTGCTCATCCGGCGGGCCACCTTCTCACCCTCACGTTGCCGCCGTAGCTCAGCGATCTCGTTCTCGATTGGCCCCTCCCCACTCAACGCCACCTCCTCAGCGATCCTGCTATCCCCGGGGGATAATCCCCCCTCTGCAAACTCGCATCGTCGTTGTCATCTTCCAAGTCACCAGCATAGGTGGTGTGGACCTCCTCCCTCCGCCCTACCGGTGCCAGCCTGACAGCACGAGAGACGGCTCGCTGGAGGTTGGAGGCGATCCACTCCTCGTGCCGCTCAGTGGCCGTCTTCTGCCTGACAGGCGCCCCACGGAGGACAGATCGCGCACAGCAAAGGATACTTCTCATCCAGCATCCCTAGCTTTCTGTCGATCTCCTCCCCCAACTCGCCCAGGTTCAGCTGCATTTTCTGGGAGATCATCTAAAGGGCAGTCGAATCATCTGGTTAATACCAACAAGGGCGACCACAGCGAGCTAAGGCAAAACTCGAGCTAGGCGATCAACTCATCCTCCCGGAGGATTCCTCCGACGAGTTGTCGGCGAGCGAGTTGCACTGCCGCAGGAGCAGAGAGAGGTGATGGTCATCGCGTAAGCACAAGACTGACCTCCTTGATGCATGCCTCGAGGTCCTCTCGAAGGGTAGCTGTAAGGCCTGCCGACGCGATTCGGTAGTGAGACGATCAACCAGCGGCTTAGCTGCCGATAATATCATTGGAGGTGCCGCGTCCGCCGTCTGTGGCAGTCACCACCATGGACGAGCAGGAGAAGTAGCCGAGCCCACCTGCGCTCCTGCCGATGGCTCTTCGCACTTCAACGCCATCAACTGGTCGACCTTGGCATTGAGGTCGGTGTAGCACTGCAGCAACAGCTCCTCTCCTACACCATTCTGCTGTTGGACACTGGCAAGGCGACGAGGGTCCATCGGCAGTTCCGACGCCTCTGCCTTACACCACAGCGTTCTCCTTCTCAGCCTCAGCTTCCTCGTTAATTGGAAGGGCCGCTGCCGCACCGTGGCGCCTCTTGACGTGTTCCGTGAGGTAATGGGCGTCCTCGAACCTCTTCCCACAGTCACCGCAAGGGACCCCTCTCGGACGGTAGGCAGCCGCTGCGCCCCCCTCGCCCGCCACAGCGAGAAGTCTGCTCTTCAACCTCTTCTTGGTTGTGGTCAGCTCGGACACCCTCCCCATGAGCTGCTCTGTTATTTGATAGCTCTGACTGTACATCGAGAGGATGAACTCCAGCCCCAGTTGCAGTAGGTGTATGAGTGCGAGTATCTGCTCATCTGCCACGGTTTGGAGGTCCTCTGGTGATACCTGATGCGATGTACTTTGAACGACGCTGGAGAGATGGTTCTCACGTTGGCGAATGCAACCTCTTGTAAGACCTCCTGCAGTCGGACAACGTCCCCCTTGGACACGATACTCTCTGCAAGCTCCGGCCGACAAGATCTGAGAACATCATCATAGTTAATGGGCACACGCCGACAATGATGAGGCTGGTTATGACATTCACATTGTCGATGCGCGGCCGACTTCATCAACATGCATGCAGGGACAGCGAGCTCATCAACATGCATGCAGGGATAGACGCCATGACACTAGATAACAAGCAGCCACCGAGCTCAGCAACAGTGTTCTCTACACTAGGTTACGCCAATGATCACGACGATGAGGCACCTGCCGCCACTTCAGCTTTTTGTTCTTTTCCTTGAAGGTGAAGTTGAACTCCCCCTGCCAAGGATGGTGGATTGAGTAGAAGCGACAGCGCGCTCATGCACGGGGGGGGTGACGGTGAAATTGAGAACTGTGCGGATGATACCCTTATCACCAGGATTCACGAAAAATATGGTATCGAACTGCACTGAACGCAAAAATAAGGCAGTTGTAGATAAAACCATGGACTATGTAACCTTGATGGAGCTAATCCAGCGAGGCTGCCCCAGTGGGCACCTCCAGAGCACCCTCCTCCTCTTCTGTATCGCACTCGAAGATGGTGTCCGGCTGAAGCTCATCAACGGCAATGTCAATCTGAGGAACATGATCTCCTTTTAGCGAATGTCTGTCCAGAGCGGGGACGATGATGAGCAGTTTGTCAGTACCGCCCTTCCCTCGTCATGAGCTGCATGAACTTCAAAAGATACTAGGGGATGCCCTCAACACGATAGAAGGCGACCCATACCAATGCGATTATTGAATTCCGACTCGGTTGCCCCCAAAAAGATCGGTGGTGTCAGAAACACGGCAATGAACTGTGGTAGGCTGATCGAACTAATCCCCATCCGAGAGGCAGAGGATGGTCGAGGCTGACTTGGTAGGGCTCGAAACATCTGACCGACTATTCAGCTGCTGAATTTCAGCACCAGGCGGGAGTAAACGATTGAAGAAGTTACTCGAATGAAGCATCGGAAACTTTCACCCATTCACCTTCAACACTTCCCCATCGAATTCACAATTCTGGACGCCTCCCGCAAAGCGTGTGGGGTACCAGAGCATCAGGGTACGATACTTCCGATGACCCGAGAAGGGAGGGTTGTGGCGGATGCGCACACACTCATCAGAGGCCTCAACTTCCCGGTGAATGAGTATTTCGTGTACGAGTATTCGGTGGACGGACGGGTATTCCGTGTACGAGTCGAAGGTATACGAGTATTCGAGACATGAGTCGAAAATGACTATTTGGTGAACGAAACGTGAACGTCCCCGTTTCGTCAACATCCGGGGGGATGTTCACTAATATAGCACGTTTTCCGAAAAGAGGACGTTGTGTCTCTTGCTCAGCACCATGTCTCTGTCAGAAACGATAAAACTTACAAGCCGTCCGAAGTCGCCTCTTCCATCTCCAACAGCTGACTAGTTTCTACAGATCTCGACCTGAGCAAGTTTGTGAACACTAATTTAGAATGCTTTTGAGCAGCATGGCAGGACCACGAACAATGGTTCAGAATCAAGAATGATCAAGAATTTATTTCTGAACTGTGGAAAACAACACGTTTTCCGGAATTCAATCACACGTTTGATCATTCGAGAGTCAAAAACTCCGTCTTAGGGAGACAGTGTCTCTCGACTCGACGCGATCCGAAGACTGAAGCTTACGAGTCGTCCATATAGATCTTTTTCACCTCCACCTCCACCAGCTTACAAGGCTTCGTAGCTCCTAACCTAAGCAAATTCATAGTCACTATCAGCCCGACAGGACAAGGAATAAGCGAAATGAGTCTCACGCAAGGTGGCTGAATCGGGGAAAGAAAGATCTCAAACTTTCTCCCCGTGGAAAGCTTGCCCAAAAGCGGAAAGAATGAGGAAAGGAAGGAGAGCTAAGCTCTCAGAGCTTGCCTCAAGGAAAAAAGGAAAGAATCATTCTTTTCATTTCAGCCATCCCGGTCTCACGAGTTTCTTTTCATAACCTCCCCCAGCTCCACCAGCTCACTAGGCCCTGAAATTCTTGACCTAAGCAAATTCATGGCCACTAGTAGTGACTCACTAACATCATTACAGGACCAGAAACGAGAGTCAAGGGATCACGAGTCGTGATTCACGTGATTTTACGCGATTCGCGACGAAGATATGAGGCTTACGAGTTGCCCGCCTCCACCTCCTCTGGCTCACTAGATTCTGCAGCTCTAGACCTGAGCGAAATCGTAATAACGACCAGCACGAGAGGACCAGGAGAGAGCGATGTGAGTCCTCCGACTCATTCATGGTCGCTTTCCGGGTGAGTCACAACTGATACATCGGCCCTCTCGAAACAAGATACATCGGCGCTAGTCTGACTAAGCCGGTTCTCGGCGTTGGACTTGAAGCTCACACGCACACACACACACACTCAGAGGGCCCAGGAAGAAGTGCGCCTAGTGGAAGGCTATGATTCGTCCGGCTATCCAGCGACGCCCGACCGGTATAGCGGTGGCTGCTCGCGCCATCAACCGGATTGCCTGGGCTGTATCCCGGCAGCTGGCGACATGGCGATGGGGCCACGCGAGTTGGAGTTTTTTGATCATTATTTTCGCGCGGCGCAAGAATATCGAGTCAAAAATTGCCCAGCTGTACGAAAATTCGATGTACGAAATAATACTCTACGAGTATCAACTGTGCGAGTCGTGACTATACGATTTCTCACTGTACGTACTTGGATACTGTACGGATTGTCAGTGTATGGGTTATTAGCGTATGGGCTGAAACTGAACCGCTGGGTACTGTATGCCAGTGTATGGCCCAAAACTGTACGTGTGGAAAATGTACGGACCAAGATTGTACGGATGAAATTTCTACGAGTTGTCACTATACTAAACGATCCTCAACGCGCCTTCCCCACCTTACGAGTTGCCCTCCTCCACTTCCACTAGCTGCCTAGGTTCTGCAGTTATCGACCTGAGCATAGTTACGCAGCATAGTTCGTAGTTACGGCCAGCATGACAGGGCCAAGGTAGAGCGATATGAGTCTCAGTAAGACCCACTATTTTACGAGTCGTTTATAGCAGCCTTCTCCACCTCCCCCAGCTGAGTACGTCCTGGATTTCTTGACCTGAGCAAGTTTATAGTCACTACCAGCGCGATAGCCTACCACGCTGGTAGTGGCCACGAATAGGACCGAAAAGAGAGCCAATGGAGATGCACCCGCAAAGTGGAAAACGCTAGCGGAAACCACATCATGCATTGCACTTCGCGAGAATCGCGAAGCATGAGAGGACCAGGAGAGAGCAAGGATAAAATGAAGAACGTGAAAAATCGCGAAAAAACTATTCTTAACATTGCTAAAAAAGCGAAAATCCATTATTAGGAGCACTCGACCTTTGTTGTGCTTGCCTCTGCAGGCTATTCCACTCCGCCAGTGCGAAAGCCGTAATCGTCCGCTTCGGCATCATAGGATGACGCTGTTCTGCCTGGCGGTAGAACTGCTCCGCGAAGACTGTTGCTTCCTCGAATTCGTTAACTGAATGAGATAGACGAGAAGAAATGAAGAGCCATTGATCCCGTGGTACAATGAGGTTCGCACACTAAGGAGCTTGCGAATGATTAGCAAGAGAAATATATTACTTTCATCGACGGCAGGCACGCATCTGTCTGTCATGATGTTTAAGAAACTGCAGAAGAGACGAAACTAAACTAACAAACTCCCTAAACTGGTGACCACCCATGGTGAACTCGACAGTGGAGATGCACCCGTTAAACGCCAAATCGCGTTAATCACGATGTGACAAACGTGAAAAACGCGAAGTGATAATCGACTTAATCACATCGCGAAAAAACGCTACTGAAAACCACCTTTTCGCGAAAATCACGAATCGTATATCGCGTTATATCACGTTATGTGATATATCGCGCTATCGCGATCTATTCACAGCCGAGACCTGGTGCCACCAGGCTGGTGGTAACTGTGGTTTTCGCATATATCGTATATATTATATATGCAACTTCCGCGCCTCGAACCTGGATCCTTCTCATAAAAGTCTTGAATCTTCCGCAACTCGCCTGCACGCCTTTTCTGAATCGCGATCCGGAAAGGTAGTGGTAGCAATCCTACGCAGGAGGATCGGCGTGAGCGAAATTACCAAGCAGAGATTATGCGCGCACAAGAGTTGTGCGCGGGAGTAGGTTGCGCGACGAGGAATGCGGTACTTCACACCTGATTCAATGCTAGAGCTTGCAACGAGTGCTAGCAACAGGTACAGCCATGAGTTGTAATGGCTGTGATAATGGCGGATGTGAGCTCGACCCAGCCCTCCGCTCCCTGGATGTGGAGGTAGGACGCTGGAGACTGCTGACAGTCAGCAGCTGACTCAACCCAGACTGGGTATGGAGTCGGGCAGTCATCTAATGTCCTACTGAACAGTGGTGGCCACAAACTCTCTGTTGGCAGCGAGTGTAGGCTACCGCCTAGCTGCTGGCTCTGACACTGATAAGTACTGAACAGGTCAGTCTGACCTGGTCAGAGCAAGGCCATGCACTGTTCACACTCCCAACCTCTGCATCATGGGAATTTCGTACGTGCGAGAGAGCGTGCAGCGAGCGTTCGGATTTCTGAAACGCTTTGATATTCTCTACACAAAGTGCAGAAGCAGGCTGCAGAGAAGGGGTGGGCTGCCTCCCAGGCCAGTGTGTGCGTGCCGAATTCTGGTGAATCTAGATTTTCTGTATTATGAGCAAACAGGTATAGGAGTAGCCCCTAACATTTCTCTCTTTTTCGCTCCCAAGTTGGGAGTCCCAACCGGTCGAGTTTATCTGAGTTCGGGTGTGATCTGATTACGATATCGCAGAACGTGATATGACATCGCTCAAAGCTCGGTGATGTGTTAATCGCGAAAGAGTTTTCGCGATTTATCTTTTTTCTCGCGATTTTTCGCGAAGTGAAATTCGTGATGGGTTTCTCGCTAGCGTTTTTCACTACGCGGGTGCATCTCTATTGTCATTCACAGACTCCCGTGTACTCCGGGCTGCTGCAATCACACTGAGCTCACCTCGTAGCAGTCGACGGACCTGAAGAGAGAACTGAAGAAGATCAGCAGTGGCATCCGCTGCTGACGCAGCGTCAGTGACGCTGGATCCGTATATATACGGGAAACTATTGGATGCGTTCGGGTATTGGAAAATACCATTGAGGACAGAAATAGTGCAGCGCACTAACAAGTCGATGGTCTTCCGAGAAGTTGGGGTACAGCTAGTCTGTATTGCTTGTATGATTTGCAGCCGTTGCCATGGATACGAGTCTTGTATTAAGAGATTTAGGCCGTGACTGAGTGCTCCGGTAGGATCGTGGTCCGTTAGAATATCGGAAGCAAGGGGGATGGAGGATGCAATCAATAGTCCTCTGAGTCAACGCTACGAAATTGTCCGAGTCGGGGGAGTCCATACCACACTTACGGTCCACACCGAATTGCGCTAATTGGCATTAGCTTCGTCTACTAGACATTACGGTCAGCAGAAATGATTATGCCGATAACGAAATCTCACTACTTGTCCTTTTCCGTCTGCAGCACTCATCGTCCGCCAATCCCGCTCCATTACACTGTCAAAGCGGAGTGTAATGCGTGCATCAAGGCCCTGCATAACACGTGAGTCAAGATTCCTTCCTCGGTACTACCGAGTCGGTAGAGCGCCTGATGAAGATAGCAGTGGAGGACAGGGCCCAGCGTAGAGCCCCATGCCGGTATGCGGCATACCGTATGCCATAGGGCAGCTCGACGGCGAGGGGCATCTTGGGTCGGAATGTGAGTCCATTGCCCCCACTCTGCTGGGAGGGGAGTGATGGCAGAAGCAGACGAGTTAGCAGCGGCCTGCTAACTTGCTAACTCAGTAGCTGTAGCGGACGCAATAGCTGGCAACCCGTGGTGGAATTTTCAATAGACTTGGTGATGCAGGCAAGTGTGGTCGAAGCCGCATTGGATGGTTATGTAGTCCCCGACAATTACCGACCGCCATCCAGCTGTGTATAGTACGCAGGGCGGATATTGTTGCGTCTACACAATACGAACAGGACAGGAAGGCATCAATTGCATTTTCCCTTGCTACATCCACGAGAGCTTACTATGGGGGAACATGAAGAAAATCTACCCTGATGCGCACAGGGGAGAGCACCAACACACAGGAAGTGAGCTCCTTCTCATCCTCCACCCAGCACGTTATAACAACTAGGATCATCGGTGAAGATTCCGTCATCGAAATTAAAGATCAAGCTACTTCAATGGTAGAGGATGAATATTACATCATCATCACCTCTGCCGCGGCGGTGGCGGTGATTCGAAGAGTACAATGGTCTCGTCAGAATTGAGAACAACTAGTCCGCAGCAGGAGCAGCGGGCGGAGTGGTAGGAGAATCACCCGGCGTTTCTTCCTCGCCGCTGCTTGTCAACTCCAGTGCATCATTAGCTTGGCCAAAGAGCTGCAGTAAAACGCCGGCAGGAGGTTCTCCGTCCAACAGAGGATGTATACTGGACTCCAGTAACTGGAGTCAACAACCGTACCAGAACTGAAGCACGACGAACTCGTACCTGCCAAATATGCTCAACAGCCCTTCAACACTAGCCTCCATTCTGGCTTGATGTGCGCAATAGGGCGCAATTTCACAACCATCTGGCTCAGGTCCGCTAGAATGCTCGTTCGCCAAGACTCAAGTCTGTCTTCAAAGCGTGAACCGAAATCGACGAAGACCCGGGAGAGAATTAGTTCCACACACTTGGGCGAGAGGGACTTCATCAACACCCTATGCATGCTGCTCACGTCGTTCACTATCTTCAGTACATTCTCATTCGGGCCCGTCCTCTGGCCAGCCCGACTGGCCTTCTCTGCCGACAGCCACTTTGCGCAATGCGTATCAAGACAATGCGTATCCCAGGTCCACCCTTGTAAACCAACCAATACCCCTATCGATAGCCAACCACAAGCACGAGCAGCAGAGGTGATAACTCGACGCCGGGAATGGTTCAGAAACAACACGCAAAGCATGCAAAGCGCAAATCGATCATCAACCGTTTCATTACAGTGTAATCATTGTCGGTAATTTCTGTAACTTCATTCCTGCCCCGCAGAGCATCCAAACCTTGCTCGGCTTCTGCGCTTTGAAGAATTTCTCTCCGATGTATTGAAAAGAGTTGCAGTCGAGTGCGCACTCTCTAGCGTTGAACTAACATGAAAAATACATCCGCAAGGGTTCGAACCTGGGACCTCCGACCTTCGTAGGATTGGAGTACTGATCAGCGTCTCCCTGCGCCATATGCCGCTCCCGAAAGTCTCGCAAAGCAATTAATCTGAGGTCGAAGCATGAGATTCACAAAATATATCCTCGCTATCCGGCCATACCTGCTCATACATATCATATCGATTCTCCTAGACTTCAACGTTACTCGTCTCCAATGCCAAAAGGGAACTTGAGCGGAGGAAAATCAACAGGCGCCTCTCGGACACGCTGGTCATCATCGATTTCTAGACGCCATCATTCCCTCCCCTCACTACTACTCTCACCTGCACTATCCTGTGTCCCATCGCCTTGAATATACGCTCCTCCAAACGACGTGTGGCAAGCTTATCAAACGATGACCTGTGAACGGAGCCTTACACCCTCACCCAAGACGGACGGCACACTTGAGAAGAGGTAGTCCCACATTGGCAGCTGCTCCCAATGAGCAATACCACTCCACATGGAGCTGGCCGGACCCCTCTGGAGAGACGTGACGCGGGTGATCATCACCCGGTGATGGGTTATTCTACGGAGCCCCTCAATACTCTGCAGTAACGAGTGTGCCGTCCCTGCACAGCGGCTGTGCCGCAATGTGGCAGCCACATGAAGGCTTCGAGAATGAACTACAAGAGGAACAATGACGATGACGAATCGTCAATGACGATTCCTCGTTGACGACGTATCGAATGCTAAACTCTCCGTCGCTGTCGTTCACCGGCGGTGGACCAGTGGTGCGACCACCGCATAAGACCTTCGTCTATGACGATTCCGCAATTATGGAGCTCATTAGAGCTCCGACCAGAAGGCCTCGCGCTTCCAGGAGATGCCGACTCTCTTGGAGGCTGCACGCTCTGTGACAGAGCGTGATGCTCTGATAAGACCATAACTGGGCAGATGAACTTAGGAGGCACAAACTCGAGCAACATGTCGCGTAGTTTTCCAACAGGACAGCTGCATAACGACATGTATCCCAGTCCCCTAACTCGACACAGCTCGTAGCGAGGCTGGATTATGTATGCTGTGTCATAAGTGGTAGATAAGGCTGTGAAAAAAGCAAACTTACTACTCAGTGCGATCCGATAATCTCAGTCTGCTTCTATAATCTAGCGATCACAGTTTGCGATTCGCAGATTCCACGATGAGTGCAATGCTTCCATCGATCGGAGATTCTCCAAGCGCGGTATCGTTCTGAAGCTCTTTACGAGCTCTGTCCCACGCTTGATATTCTTCCGAATATTCGCACCGCACTTAGAATACTCCCGGAACAAAAAGCGCTATACGGAGAAATTTGCTAGCAGAGTCGTGCGCCTCCTAAGGGTTCCATCCTTTTGTGCTTGTGTCTCAAAGACGAAGCCTCTCAGACCGGCCTCTCAACGCTCTAAAATGAATGAAGAAAGAAGGATAGACGAAAAAGCGGGCCGGATTAAGCATGGATTAGATACATCGCTGTCCCCGAAACCCCTGTCTACGGATAGATCCCTTCTCGCCGAGAAGTTCTCGGGCACATCGCCTTATCCTTCGGTAGTCCGCATCTTCCTCCTCGATGGCTATCATAAGTTGCTGCAATGCGGAAGACTGAGGAGAAACAACTTTCGATTGTTACCTGTCTACGAATAAGAACATAATAGAAGAGATCTACAAACACTATGGCCCATATGCGATGCGAAAGAGGAATTCCTCATAAGGTAACCGCGTTCTTGAGGGGCAACAGACAGAAAAATACCGGAACCATCTGCCCGTCGAGCGCCGTACGTGAACTCTGTACTGCTGAGCCCCCTCATGAGCACATCTCTTGAATGTGCCGTCCATGGAAATATGAAGCTAACCAGAAGCAGACAGAAGCTCTTGCAGGGATCGCGAGTCATATCGAACCAGAACTCGATCTGCTTTCTCCGAGCATAACTCAAACAGAAAACCTGGCTGTTCTTCGCCAGTAGCTTTGATGACGAATCTCTACATCATCAGAATTTTCAGGGGCCTCAGCACTGTACCTGCAAACGCACTGCGTTTGACGCAGGAAGCGCAAAATCAACAGTGTGGTGGGAACATGTCGTGGGGAATCCACGTAAGGGTACTCATGCTTATTTTCAGGGACGGAAAACTCGACCATACTTACTCTTTTCGGATTCGCTTTCGCCAGAAGTAGTAATGGAGCAGGGGATTGTGAAGAGCACGGAAAACGCGCAGTAGCGCGGCGATCGTAGTAAAGCATAAGCCCGGATGCACTCTCGAGGGCACATCTCGTCACTTACGGAGGCTCACCATGCAACCGAGTCTTTCGAGAAGCTCTAGCGGCCTTCCTGCGAGCGAAGAGCGCTGCTGCTGCGCAGCTTACCTGCGCAGCTGCTGCAGCTTACCTCGCCTTTAATTCCCATTCCGTAATAGATGCGACAACAATCTGACGAGGATTAAACTCGGCAAAGCCGGGATAAAAATCAGCCGAGTCCTGAAAGTGTTCGCAGAACTTTTCATCGTCGGACATTGTGACAATGTCATTGTCAGAAGGAAAAACTAGAGCGAATAGAACCTCAGGGATATAACATGCCCCGGATAAGTGGATTTCTCCAACTCGAGTCAAAACTTGCTTAGGAGGAAACTATCAAATCTCGAAGCGTCACTCTCCGGGCCGCAGATGGACAGGCGACATCCAAAAACGCCGGAGTCTCCGGCGTTGTCTGTCCACCTGCATAACATACGCAGTAAAATCTGTACGTGTGGCAGTAGAGCTGCATCGCGTCACCGCCCAGACAACACGACCGCACCGGAGGACGCCGTAGTCCACGGCCCGTGGAGCACTACTAAATTAGTAGTACTAATACTTCTACTACAGGGACCCTCAGGCACCGATTCACTATCACTGCTACTCGGGCTCCGACCGACCGACATAGACACGGACGACTCCGCTCTGCACAGTGCAGAGAGAGAGAGTGCAGACTGCACTCTCTCTTTCGGACAGCGGTCGCCTTATTTCTGATGCTCTGGAAACCACAACCTATCGATAAGCGTTCATGCATGAAGTCCTTGACGCCGCGTCAATGACGCGCGACCGGAAGCTCCCGGTCGGGAAGCCCCAGGGTACGCAAGCCGATGCCAAGGATAAATCCAGCCTCGGAACGAAGCTGAGGAAGTGCTTGTCCGAGCGAACTGCATACGCCACGTACTGGCGTCTCCTGAACCATATGAGGACGCCTCACTCAGGAGACTGATTGCTGATGGTGAAGGGTTTACGTTGCCAGGCAACGATTGCCTCTTGTCACTACCAAGGGCCTTGGTCCAAGGCTCAAACCAAATACTACCACAAACTCGAACCGATTACCGATACAAAGACGGACTCCATCGTTACGGTAACGACGTTACCGCCACTACAACGTCACCGAATCCTAACACCACCAAATACTAGTCATTTGAATCAGACAGAAGAGAGAAAAGTTTTCTCAGTTAGAACTACGTTTTCTCAGAAGACGTAGTAAATAAAATTTACTCCTAGTAGCCCTTCAAGAATCGTAGCTTACTTTTCTACAGTCGAACAATCCGGCACTCGGATGGAGGAGGATCGCGGGTTGTCCGAGATCCAGGATCTCGGACGGGACGAGGAGGCCGACACAAATCTGATTTGTAGAAGGGTAGAATCGGCAACGCCGTCGCCGCAACGGTGACATCGCAGGAGTTGGGCCACGAGGATGGACCCGGAAGAGCGGGTCGGGCGTGTAAGGCTGCGAGGGAGTCCGAAGAGGAGGAAGAGGCTGACTCGGGCTCCCCCTCCAGAATACCCCTAGGGGGTATTCTGGTTTCCCCCTGGCCTCCGTTTCCCCTCCCCGAGTACCACTGGTAGCTCAGCTACCACTCAGCGGTAGCTCTCAATGAGAGCCTGTTGTGACCTGGATTTGGCATGATGATAGGCGAAACGGTCAGCCAGGCTGACTCAGCCTGCAACATTCAGATATCGGAGTCCGTTACTTTATCGAAGTCAAATGTACTATCAGCGAAATTTCCGCATTTCGTCGAAATTAGACTTATTTCGGTGAAATTGATTGTACTATGATTATCATACTATGATAGTAGTCTATGATAGTATGATATGTAGTAGTACTATCGCGCGCGCTGGCGAAATTGATCATTCTAGGGCATCTCTTGGCACGAGTGCTCGCTGGCCCTGCGAAATTGATCCAGCTGAACGCGAAATTTGGCTATAAAGTTGTATTCATAGAAAGGCTACGAATGCGGATGAATTACAACAACGATGATGATGGTCTATCGAATGTAATGGCCCGATGCCAGACCTGCGCAAACAGCTCAAGATCGATTCTCGTCTCGTTCGGTTCTTGTCGGAAGTTTATCTTTCTCGCTCGGTTCTTTCTCGCGGCCTCGATCATGGTTCTCGTTCTCGTTCTCGGTTCTCGGTCCCAGTTACTCCGGCGAGCAATCGGACGTAGATTCTGTGATTCAGACCTTCGTGAAATCAATTAGCGCAGTTAGAGAGTCCCACTGACCCATTGACAGTGTGCGGGTGCATGACTCCATCATAATGATTGTGGTACATTCGCTCTGCTAGAACTCGCGTGCACATCCGAGACCACAACTAACGGCTCCATACCGCAACGAACCCTCTTCAGTTATCAGTCATAACCGAAGATGGTCATGTGGACGATTTTTCAGACTCTTGACTTATCACATGGAGATTCCGTGAGGTAATTCACACGAAACAGATACCACTGCATGCGAAAACGAGATAACCCGCCATTTCTCGTCTCGTTCTCGATCGCGAAGGAGAGGTCTCGTCTCGTTTCGGTCTCGGGTCCGAGAACGAGCGAGAACCGAGAATCTCGTTTGACCGAGTCCCGGTGCGCAGGCCTGCCCGATGCCAAACTCTCTGTCCCTCAGGATCCCTGTCCCTCAGGGTCTCTGTCGTCCCTGTCATAATGAGAGGAAAAGGCCTCGTGGATAATCTCATTGCCACAACTAATGAACATCTCATGCGTATGCTCGATATGACCATTCTCTCCATGCGCATTAGAACGCAACACTGTTGCGTCTACTGTCAGTAGAGGTTGCAGGCTCGATGCTCACAGCCGACCAAAAAACCCTGCCTGCTGAGCTTCACACACTACTCGAGATGGTGTGCGAGCCCTTCCCTAGACGGTCCTTGAAGTGATCACATTAGCAGCCGACTCGACGGCGTCGAGTCGACGCTACAGCAAAGGGGGACATTCAAGACATCCGAGTCCAGAGGAAGTTCAGCTTGGTCTGCGATCTCGTGGGAATGATAATGACTATCTTCGATGCCACTGCGGTGGAGACCACTGCTAGTTTTGGAAACCTCACGGCCCCTCCGCGTAAACGTCGATCGAAGGATGAACTAAGATTCAACCAACACAAA
>JABANP010000656.1:0-24313 GCA_013115135.1 Perkinsus olseni | reverse complement strand
AAAAAAATTATACTTTTCCGAGAAAAATAACTCCCTCTTCAGAAATACTTTCATTGACCCAAAATCGATCAGCCGATCGATTCAGAAGATACACTCCTTCGCCAAAAAATAATACGACTTTAAATGCCAGGAAGTACAAAACCAAATCGATCGACCTCGCAGAAAAGATTCTTCTTTTTTCTCCCTACCTGCTCTCCGGTAAATCGATCTTTCGCTAACCTCACCGCTCCATTCATGCCTTCACCCAAGATACCACCTTCTTCAGGCGAAACGAGCTCGTATCTTCGAAAAAAAAATACAAAAAAATCGTAAATTTTTAAGCTTTGCGATTAACCATCTGATAAGCATCGGAAATTTTTGACTGGCTTGCGCAAAGAACTCGAAAAATTGGCAAATCTACAAAAATCTTTCTGACGGTGGGACTATAAATTCTCGCAAGCACAAAAATTTTCTCCTAAAATTCATTAAAATTGCTCCGAAACGATTATTTTTTCTCCCCATAATTTCGCTAATTTTACTTCTTGTCGAAAGCGCCTGGAGTGTTGATCATCCGACCACGATCCAGCTTGGGTAACGAACCAGAATTCCGGATCTGAAAAAAAACTTCGCTCCGCTAAGAATTTTCCGAAAAATAATTTACCATGTCCAAAAAGCTGCCAGTGCTGGAGCTGTTCACGCTCTTCTTTAGTCCACTTTCCTCCGTCACTGCGCCACGAAATTGTGAAGATTCGCTGTCAGTCGGCTCTGTCTTGACGGCATCATTCTGAGAAGAGCAAGCTTCGACCTAGGATGCCCTTCGCTTGATAGAAACTCGATATGTACGAAGTTCATAATCCCAAACCAAGCTTTTCCTTCTTTTATTTTATTAATTTTTCCCGAAATTTTTGGAATTTTTGGAATATCTCCTGCCCCCGCGAATTCCTCGAAAGAGATCTCACGCCATCAGCCAGGACCAACATAAGATACGCTTCTCCTCCGCCGGGATGCAAACCAAAATTCGGCCAATCCCAGGCGTATCTTTCGACCTACCCCAGAGCACGCTTCGACCTTGGATACCCCCTCGCTCCGGTCCGAAGACGAAGTTGATGCAACAGCATCTACAGAACTCTCAGCCACTACCGGCCCGACATCTAAAAAAATAAAATTCAGCCATACCAAATTTTCCGTAAAGAATCGTTAGTACCACCGCTGTCAGATTTGGGCGATCTCTGCCGCTCTCCGACTTCCGGCGTATCTTTTCGAGCTCCTAGCTTTCCGTCTTCTTGGCAATCGACCTAATAAAAGATATTTATCAAAATTTTTCTCTCCGAGTATAATTTTCGTCCAATTTTTCCGGAAAAATCACTTTCTGAGCGTTCAACACTTCTAGCGAAAAACTCTGACCGGAAAAAATTGGAAAATTTTTTTCCGCTTATTACCGAATTTTTCCGCAAATTTCCCATTTTTTCCAGACAGTCATTCTCCAAGCCCTGGCACTGCATATCTTTCGCAAGCGTGTAGAGCACGCTCAACCTCCCAGATTCTACATCAACAGTCTGACCATATATATACCTAAAATTACCAAACATGAATCGCTTCGCTCCGCCGCGTATCTTCCACCTCAGCAAGAACATCACAGCCCAGGTCGGGGCAACCTCTGTAAAATCGAGGCGCCGAACTCCGACCGTTTCTTCGGAATTGTCTCTTTTTTTCGCTCCATCAATTTCTTCCGACGCGGAATCAGCAGTAGTACAGCTACTAGTCCGTCGCGGATTTATTTTTCTAATTAACGCCGGGCAAGCAGCCGCTAAAATGCACCTAAAAACGACATCTGCGGGAATCGAACCGGGGACCTTTCGATTACTTATGTGCTGGCAGTGCGGTTGGCCGCGCCCCCGGATACTCTGCCGAATAAATCCAAACATCAGCAAGCTGTCCGTTGTGCTCAGTCAGCATACTCCATAGACAATCAAGCTGTGAATTTAAAACCTGGAAAACGAAAAATCTTCGCTGTGCGCAAAGATATCAGACTTTTTCTGAATGCAAGGCGAAAATTTCCAAAAAACCTCAGTCCGGAAAGTAGCCGAAAGTGCATAATTTCTCGCCAACATAATTAATTGCAAAATCATCAGTACCCGCGGTCCGAAATCTTTAATGTGCGGAAAGATACGCTTTTCTCATGAATTCCAGCATCCAAAATCGTGATGAGTGAAATCCTAAGAATTTTGCGAAATTTCCCGTCTTTTCACGAAAAAAATAAATCCGTCAAATTTCGCAAAGGGGAACAACTTTACTAATTATTATAAAGTACTGCCCTTCCATTATCAAATAGCCACCGAAATTTTTCGCGAGAATCTTAGGTTGACCCTTGGTCGTCATATTACATCCCGAGGCGCTGCCAGCGTTACTGTTGTCGATGAGAGGCTGTTGAACTGTCGAACTTCATCTTTACTTCTTGAGATTGTCGAATTTGATGATGATGTTGTTGATGATGGATTTTCCAACTGTACGGATGCGACAGCGGACATCAACTACGCAAAGGACGACCAATAGGAGGAAGAAATATCAACAAACCTGATGTCGATCATCATAGTCATGACCGCGCGCCACGAAATTATCCAATCTATCCACCTCACGCTAGCTGATCCATCACTGATCATGACTGCGCGCCACGAAAATACCCAAACCGTACGCTAGTCAACGCATGGGTTCAGAGCTGGTGATGACAACGACCGCGCGCCACGAAATTCGCCTAGCCCTTCTCAAACACAACAAAACAGCAGCAGTCCGCTACAGAAGGCCGTCTGTGAGAGATGAGGACTCGGCCGCGGGCGGTGGCGGCGGTTTTGGTATCTCCGCTCCGGTGGGTGGTGCTTCTTGACGCTTTATATCGCGCTCGGAAGACAGGACACTTGCCAGCAACGATCCACCTGAAAATGACGAGCAACGTAATTTACGGTATGCGAGAAAATGCAAAAATTACAAAGACTAAAGACCTCGCACTACGAATGAATTTCCGTATCAACCCATGGTCAACCTAAGATACCCAATAACTCACCTCCAGCAGCTCCACGTCTTTTCTTCGTCCCCGGTTCTTCCTTCATTCGGCTCCTCGACGACGACATCCCACCACGAAAAATCTGTCACGAAATTCCCACTCGTCCGGGAAAAAATTACGCATTTCCTACATCGTTCGCAGGAAATTTTCTACCATTTTTCCCACGGGAAATGAGAGAACAGAGTTATCAGAAACCGCCATCAAGGTCGTAAAAATATCAATTTTTTCGCGGAAAATCCGTCGGCTACTGAAAATTTAACTCCAAAAGATCCCCTCCTACCCCAGGAGTATCCGCACCGATGGTCGACCTAATCGAAGATCGGCTGCTTCGACCTAAGATACTCCTCGCGCTCTGCCGTCGGCTCATCTCCACCGCTAACTGCGAGGGCGCTTCACCTGATGAAGACCGTACGCCAGAAATTTGCTCGGGTAAAATTTCATGAATTCTGCATAAAAATTCCCCTCACTTTCAAGCGTTGAGGGATCCCGAACCAATGACGCTGGTTCGTCTCCCCCTGCAGAATTTCAATTCTGGAAAATGATACCATCAGGGCAACCAGGTTGGTTGAACCAACGGACTCCCTTCCGGATAGCAATCAGGAAAGAAGACGGGCGACACAGAAAAGTCTCATCAAAACTCGAGATCTCGGCATCAGGACCATTACAATCTTGGGACACCACAAGTATGTCGTGACGATGATCACTGGCGTCAGCTCAGCTGTTATCTGCGTTCGCGAGAGTCTCGGGAAGAACAATGACAGGACTACCCTCCGCTTCTCGACCCCGAGCGCGGCTTCAAGCTCCACACTAATCGAGGCATGGGTCGCTTGCCAGAGACGAACCAGCTTGCCCTTCAGGAAATTGTTGAAGGAATTCCAAGCATGAATGACCTCAACCAGGGGCGATGCAGTTAAACCCGAGTTCTTCACACTTGGCCTCAGCGCGATTGTGACAGGGAGCATTGTCGAATCATACGAGGAAGGGTCGGCCTCGAGGTTGGTCTTGTAGGACATCGTAGAGGTTGTCAGCTGATCCAACTATTGTCCAATGAAACACAGTTAAGCCGACCTAATACGTAACTGCGCCGCTTCATCAAGCGGTTCCACACTTTGGTAAATACCCTCGAAGAAATTGTTGATGGAATTCGCAGCATGAATGAAGCGTAAGCCAGTATTGCTTTCCCGGCAGAGACGCTGATAAGCATTTGGGTATCTGATTCGAAAGGCTACGGAGACACTCCAGCGAATCTTCAAGTTCCATCACAGTGCCAGCCTGCTTAAATTACCGGCAGATAACAGCCTTCCGCTGCGATAACAGCGGGCATTGCAACAATGTTGCAACAACATACTGGGAGCAAGCTCTCGCGCAGGTGAAACCGGGAGGCATATAATTGTGAGAAATCCCTCCCGAACAGGAGCCTTTCCCATCCCTTCCCCCAGCCAGCCTGTCACGCTGAGCTTTGACGTAGCAAGGCAAAGCAGTTGTGACAGTTGTAGTCGCTGCTTTTCCGCTGTCTCCCTTCACATACCAACAATTCCCCTTATCCTGTTATGAGTGATATGAAGACACGGCGATGTGATTGTGTGGGCACACACTCCACCTGTCCCCTAGCGCTAGTAGTATTTGTTTCCTCTGTATTCATTAAAGATCAGGCTCTTATCAGTATAACTCCTGTCGAGTTCGGGTGATAACAGGCGAGGAAGAGCTCCATCAGGCCTGTATCATCCATCGTGCTTCTGGGTAATCGATATTGCGGCTGCATCATAGAAGCTGAGCATGCCTGAGTCCATCTCTACTGCCTGGACGACATAATGCGAAATTCGCGAATGAACATGTAAACCAAAGACAGAAGGCAAGATGGGAATTTCCTAAAATTTTTCCGCTGTCGAAAATTTCATCGAAAATAACCATGAGCTTCACCCACGGGCTCACTTTTTCGTTTTTTCTTCCGATTCTCCTCATCCAACAGTCGATGGGCCAGCTGCTCCCTGTCCGATTCTTTCGGTATACTAAAAGCATCCTCGCCAGCAGCTCCTCCCGCAGAGGCTCCCAGCTGGAGGGGGGTACCTGATCATTCAACCATGGCTCAATCAACTAGCTCTCAAGAAATAGAAAACCCATCCACGTATCTTATCTCGATGCATGCGCTACACAAATCATGTTCACGCGTATCATCACCACCTCTCCAGAGAGCCCCGAGCAAGAAAAGACTTCCAAAGCCGACTCCCTCCTATTATTACTTGCTATCCGTCCATATGTCATTATTGGTGTAACATCGACACCCGGAACCTGCGCTCGAAAAGTCGGGAAACACGAAAGAATCTTCCAGAAAAATTCCCCCACCACCCCTCACAAAGATTTCAGGAGGCCTTGCAAATACTCCGCCCAAGCTGAAGTATCATCGTTTCCCAGCGATCGGACAAATTACGACAAACCAAATTGAATTTGGGATTTGGCAAATTACTCAACCCGATCGGTATTACCATAGTCGGGGTGGCCAGATATCCGCCAGGCTTCGCAGCATCAAAGCGCCCAGCAACAGCCATGTCGTTATTATCCCGATCCCTCAAACTCTCCTCTCGAGCATTCGCACGGTTCTCCATCTGAATCTGAGGTCGAAGCCCGTTCATCGCAGAACAAATGATACTCCACACCCCGATAGTTTTCAAGTATCCAACACACAATCGCGCCCCTCCCTCACGACTTCTCCTCCGAATTTCTTTTCTAATCCACAAAAACGTGAAACGTGCGCGGAAGACCTTCCGGAATTTTTCCCCCATTTTCCCCGACGTTTTACCTCAGTACTGTCCCTTTCGTAATCAGTCGTGTGAAATCTCGTATTAACATTATCCGGTTTATTCTCAAACATAAAAGGTTGTTTCTGTAATCCATTACTATTGAACAGCAGAGGGTTGCCTGAAAATCTTGCAAATCTTGCCCGATCTTGCAATTCCTCAACGTACGTGCAACAGCTGCTGATGAGTTCAGGGCCAGCGCCACTCCCTCCACCTTCTGCCCCAGCGCAGCCGCTTCTCGCTTGTCCGCCAACATCGCCTGATAAGTCACAACAAATGAAGATTTTCCGGGAAACAATCTGTCCTTAATGCTAAACTACCACTAAAATTTTATCACGATTTTTTCTGCTATTCTGTCACAAAATAAAAAAGACTTGAACAGCAGCCATGAATACTCACGTTGTGGGAGTTGGCCTGGTCCTCGATCCAACTCTGCTCGGCCCTCTTCTTACTCAAGTGTTCCTCGTATGCTGACTGGAAGGAAGCGTTGTCCTCTGAGCCGTATCTTAGGTTGATGATGGCATGCGATAGTGCGCAGAATACGCTAATATTTAGCAGGAAATTCTATTTTATGCGATAAAAAGAGGAAAAAGGAAATTTCCAGAAAAGCCGGCATTGACACGTATCTAGGGGCGACAACTGACTCGATCACTAAGATAATATTCGAACCATAATGACATTGATTGATCCATAAAGATTGTGTATATTGTGACTATAATTCCTCATCATAATGGAAAATGAAAAGGGGCCAGAAAAAATCATCCCCGAAAAAAACTGGACGAAAAAGAAAAAAAATCGATGAACAGAGAAAAACGAGAAAATAAAGCTTTCCATATTATTATCACCTCGAATGAAACTGGTCCAGCCGGACGCCCAGATCAACCACAACTCCTTTTCCGCTGGCCAAAGACATATCCACCAACTCCTTGGTACGGGAATCGATACTGATAGCAACCACACTCGTATCATGCCAGCATCAACCTAAGATACTACCTTCGCCCAGTAAGATCAACTATCTCCTGTCCCGTACAGAAGTGGCTCGCCCCGCCGCTTGCCATCACACTCGATGAGCTCGAAGACGACGAACCGTCAATCTCCCCAGGGAGTGCTTTCATCGCTCCGTCTGCCACGAAAAAATACCGATTCCAGATTTGACCGCGCGCCACGAAATTCCTCATTCTACCTTCCCTTCTCTTCGGAGCTCCTGGCGTGTAATTCATCGCGGCGTTACGAGCATTGATTCCGGGAGTAACCGGGGTCAACCTAAGAAGCTCTTGACGGAGGGCCACCACCTGAAGATGCAGTTCAATCGATCGCTCATACCAACTCAAGCTGATGCTCTACCCAGTCAGCTATACACCGACGTACCGAGGAAAAGTGAAACATCTCCATCTCATTAAAGACGTGGGCCTAGTATGAATTTTCTAGAGGAGCAAGAGCCACTTATCCTAAAATCCAAGATAAAAATTCCTGCCAGTCGAATCGATCGAAGGCTATCGTTCAGCTAGTAAATATCGCAACAATAGCCTCAAAAACCCATTCGAAATTCCCAAATAATTCCGAAGCTTCTCCCATTCGTCCACACTGATTACTCCGCAATAACCATGTCAACTACAAATCGAAATAAGAATGCCGAGCGTCCATCCTAGCTCAAAACAGAGAAAAAAGATACGATATTTCTCGGAAATTTTTCCCCCATTTTTCTCTATCACCTGTTGATCTCTCCCCTTCCCCTCCTTCTCAGCGTTCGCAATTTGCTCGGCCAGTCGGAGTCTCTTCAAGTCCGGATAATAATCCCGCTCGATGATATACGATGCCGCCGCTACGTAGTCATCCTCGGCTCTGAAAAACACCGAAAAACTGACCGATTTTCTCCCTTCCAAAAACTACATAACCCAACATCTTGACTACACCCTCGTGCAATTAATAAACGTAAAAAAACAATTGCCACTATGCGATTACCACCCTTAACGAGACCTCTACTCTAAAGGCCTCTATCGGCCTCATAACAATCAACCACCACACTATAAGTTCAAGACGTGTTTTCCCTTCTCCTACTATGCCATGAAACTAAGCTACAACGTTGGCTACCGCGAGGAGGGTTGAACAATTTCGTGGCGCGCGGTCATCATGCTCATGTAACGGAATCGCCTTTACCAAGTGTGCTGATGCTGTCTGCGCCTGTTGCGGCCTCAGGAATCAACCTCTTGGCTATTTCTCTTAGTCAATATTCATTCATTAAATTTATCCTTCTCATTTTTCTATGCAAAAGTTACTAAATTTTCCGCTGTCCATACCACACCAATCGCTACAAAGCCTCCCAAGTTGGACACATACGTCACAGAGATACACGAGCTCTCCCTGTGTCCAATACGATACACTACCACAGTGTTCTTGTTTTTCGGAACGAGTTAAAGCGGAGATCAATATCTAATCACTGCCATACGCAAACCACACACTCGAAAATTCCATACCACACCAATCACTACAAAGCCTTCGCCGGTATCCTCCCCAGTTGAAACGCCTTCTGCGGCTTCCTCAAAAACTCCATCTCCTTCACGCTGTAGCCAGCCAGCTTCGCTCCGTCCGCCGTCACCAACGCCGAGGAATTCTTAGTATCAGGCTCCGCAAATTCCCGAGGCATCGCCACCTGAAGGAAAGTTGATGGAAATTATGACCCGCTCGAAAACACTATTACGAGTCGTGTTGAAGATTCGCCGATTCGTCGGCCGATGGTATCTCCTGGCGAGGAGGAAGCAGAGGACATGATGGGACGAAATGAGGGTTGTAGCCGAGACCCTGGACAAAGCAGTTCGTCATACAGTGAACGGCAGTTTATCACTGACCACTCTCGCTACTAATGATAATCGAGTTGGGCACCCGTACTGGGGTCGAGGAAAGTACGGTACAGAGTACGTTTCAAGCTGTGAACCTAGTACGGGTACGGAGAACTAGTACGTATTAAATATATTGAACAACGCATACGTGTATTAAATTACGCCGTACTTCAAGTACGCCGTACTAGTGCGTTACTTGGGAACCGCTGCGACGGGTAGTACGGGTACGGAGCCGTACTGTCGCCCAGCTCTAAACGACTAATCCAATAAAAGTCGTGAACAGCAACGCTCATGTTTACCTCAGGCCTGTGTTGAATGAATTACCATTGACAATTAACGTGATCTTCATACCACCAGGCTAGAAAACCAATACCAAATTTCTCCCAAATCACAGACTCCACGCCAGATTCACCAGCACCACCGTAATGACGCTGTCGGAGTGCAACACCGCAGCAATTGGAGCTTCATCACACGCCTACGTTCTCGAAGGCAGCTGATGCCAACTACAAAACGATACCGTTAAATAACGCCCTCAGCAATCAATTACAATGAAGACCAGATTCTTGCTGATGCCACAGGTTACACGATTCCTCGTAAACATGCCGATCATACCCAACCATCCCCTAAACACAACTCCAATATCCTCTACACAAGCATCATCATCATGCGGCACTCGGCGGCGGCGGCGGTCCGGCAACCGTGCCAGCCCTGTCCATCACCTTCTTGTGAATTGTATAAAATATCGCCACGAGTAATATCAGACACACCGCCACTAAGACAGCCTTATTCAGCATCACTCTCCTCCCCATGTTCTGGATGGCCCGCCGAGCCATCGTCAGTTGCTCATCGAGGTCATTGAAATGATCTCTAGTGCGACTCATAACTTCCCGTTGGCCTCTGAGGAAAAATACCCTCACAAGGGATAGAACTCACGACCATGAGGCGTACAACGGCCACTTCTACCACTACGCCAGAATGCCTTCGAAGTACCTCAGGTCTCCCATAACACCCAAAGCCACATCTTCAGTCTCTAATACTGTCCTCTTCGCATCCTCCAACTTCTGATTCCCGTCTTCTAACCTAAAAGCATCACTCTCATCAAGAAAAGATACCTCGTAATCGCAGCGAAAACAAAAAGCCAACACTGGGCGTATGATAACAATAACAACCTAACGGCAATACTCCGCTACCGGAACTAAAAGATAAGTTTTAAAAACTCGAAGTTGCACTCGAAGCTGGGCCGCCCGGCTCAGTACCGAACGTCATTCAGGCGATAACCAGAATACCACCGAGGGCCGTGCGTGAAACAACCATCACCCAACGAACAGCTTTCGGGGCCACTCGAGCGTATTGATCATGCTCATCACCACTACCAGCATTGTACTTGTAAAAGCAGATATACCAACTCTTTTATTGGACACGCATGGTTGGCCTTGTGAGGCATAGCTAACCCAACAGCAGAGGATACTCTTTCAGTGTTTCCCAGATTAAAGAAAAACGAACTCAGTCAAAGAGACATCCGCACTTTCTAGGGCTCAACAAAAATGACCAAAAACTTCTGGCACCACTATTCGACGCTATGGCAACTCACAAAGAAAAAGATTCTCCAAAATAATCCAAATTTTCCAAAACTTTCCAGTTTTTCGAAAATAACTGAAAGCTTACCCGATCTTTATTTGAACCCTCCTAGCGGTCACGAGCACCAATGAAAATACTTAATATGAATACCATAAATCCCCCAATTCTACTTCCTGCTGACTTTTAGTAGACTCTCCCGCTCGGCACTCCTGCTGCTGTCGCCGTCGTCAGCTTCCCGTTTTACCTCTCTCCCCAACCGATGCTGATGACGCGGTAAGTCCACCGCCATGAAAGAAAAACCAAACGAAAAAATCTTCGCTGTGCGATGCAACGCAAATCCCCACATAAAGAGAAGCAGCAATTCTCTAGCGTACAAACCTCAACCGATGATCGACCTCTTCAGGGACACGACCCCCCACAGGCATACCACACCAGTCACAACTAATGCCGCCTTGATAGCCGTCGGGGACCAATGGGCTGGGCAGAGCATCCACCTGGCAGGAAGGATAAAAATAAAAAATTTTGCGATTATCATATTGACGGTATTCGGTACTGTAGATGGGACGGGGTCACTGAAGCATCACGTAACTGTGCAATTCTGTAGCCGCAAGGACCAATAGTATAGGAAATTCGCGAACGAAATTTTTGGACAAAATTATGGCCAACCAGTGGAAAATTTAATGGATTTGTGAAGTCTCTGCTATGAGGAGATGAGAGAGAATCGGTTTATTAGCGCGATTTGTGGTAGGAAGTTATTATTCGGAGACGCTAGACAACACAGGTAATAATAACAACATCGCCTTAAGAAAATGAACGACTCCATCACTACGAGAAAAACACTTTGAATTTCCAATTCTCCTCATCTGTGAAAGAAAATGAGCTTCCCCTAGCTTCGCGCATCTTTCTCGAAATATTATTACATAATCCCATCCTCCTTATTACTCTCACCGGGTAGACTCGGCAAGGCACCACCCATGTCGCTGAAGGGGCACTTCGCACCATCAGTAGCAGCGAGGCCTGTGAGGGATACAACCGTCACTGCGCCACGAAATTCAACGTCCTACCTGAGAACGGGCACTTGGGAGCATCCTCCTCCGGTTTTCGGTTGATTAAATTGGAGGACTCTTCCGATGCCTTCGGCATGACGGTTTCCTCTGCAGGGCAAGACATTTTACAGCGATGGTTGAACTGGAGAGACTTCGATTTTTCCCGCGCGCCACGAAATTGGCCTGGAACATAGTGGTAGTTGCCAACTACTAGTTGGTGTTGAGCGGTGGTCCACTAGCATCAGCGCAAAGTTGTGGAAGAGACAAAGTGTGTCGAATTCGACAGATTCGCAATATTGCGGTGGTAAAAAGCGCTCGCCCAAAATAGTTCGACAGACAACATTAATTATTAATACTTCTATTAATACTTCTATTTGAGCTCAACATAATCGTGCGTGAAATACTCACATTCGAGAAGTTTGTCACAGTTCCATCTCTATATCTTCCCGTAATTGACATACGTCTCAATCAACTCCACAGCTTCCTCATTAAGCCGGTGCGTTCACATTCCCTCTCTTCATCTCTCATAAGAACTGTACTCATTCACTACATCGCGCGTGAAGAATTCACACTTTCCTGCACTTACGCCTAACTGCACAACATTTCTGCTGAGAGCGCCGCCGCCATTGGAGCGAAGCGACTCCGGAGCGAAGCGACGGGCTCCGCTTGTATTGTCAACGGGTAATTCCCAAAAATTTTGGGCCAAAATAAAACAACGTGTACGTGTAAATGACCATGCGAAAGCGGCGGTTGTGGCAAGTATATTCCTACTTTTTTCAACGTCTGCCCCTGAGATTTATTTGTGGTGCAACATAGTGGAGGACGAATGGGAAATTGCCGCTGTTTCATTGTGAACGGCAAGTCTGTGTCCGACGGACATGATGATACCCTGGGTATTAGAATGCATCTGTTAGCATACGCGCCATCAAGAATGTCCGCCTTGATTAGTTTAGGTGGGCTGCCTATAGATTCCCTGATGATATAACGTGTGCCATTACAGTGCCCGTTGGCTGGGTCTAAATTGCGGAGAAGCATGATAGGCGTGTAACACGCCGCGTGTTTATTTTCAACTGTAGAATGAGGTGGCAATCCATTCGGTGTTAGAGAATTGATAAATTCCAGCGGAACCTGTAGTCTACAGGCTGTAGTTCCTTGATCACTAGACTTTAGTGATCAAGGAAGAGTTGAGAGAGTCCATTAAATCATCGGTTGTGCTACGAATACATCTATGATAGAACCAGGAATTGTCAGTGTGACTTTGTGGTTGTTCTATTCCACTGTAAACAAAATTTGAGAGATTGTAAGGTATTTTCAGCCACAATTAGCTTCGAAGGGAGGTTTATACGATCTGCGAGTGTTGTATATGTTTGATGTGCAGTGGTAAGGCTCGCTGGAGGTAGCGTGCCATTACAGTAATGGCATTACGAAGGGAAGTTAGCCATGACACATGTTCTGCAATTGAGGCCTGATTAGAAGAATTCGTAATGAGTGAACAGCGTAGGTTGACTGTAAGACGGTGAATTGAAACGTAATCCTATAGCTGGGATCCACATATTGAAGCATTGACGATTTCGCATTGACTGTCGTGGCGTACGACGGGAGCCATTTGCCTGAAATCGCCTGCCAGCATTATTAGTTTCTCGCCAAAAGGGCGTTTGTTATTCATGAGATCTTTTAAAGACGTATTGAGTGATTCTAGTTGTGCCGGTGAGCCATAGGTGCTTCGTCCCATAGAAGCAGTGACGCAGCACGAATTAGCTTCCCTGTACGACATCTACGTGTGAAGGAACAGGTTGAGTCTTGGAGACAAGGTGTTGGCAGCTACAATGCTGAATGAGCTATTCGACCACCGATTAATAGTGTCGCAGTTATACCAGATGAAGGTGTAGCTCGGGTTTGCAACCCTTCTTTTTTGAAATGACGGATGGTGAAATTTAAGAGATATGTTTTGCCAGTGCCTCCTGGAGCATCGATGAAAATGAATGCGCCGCGCCCATCATGTAGACTCTACAGGTTGTGTATCGGCCATAAAGTTTATGGCATAAACGAAGGAGACAAGCAAATAACCTCTGAGATCAGTACGTCACGTCATGCTCGCAGATTAATATGGTATGGCAACGAGAACTATCGGGACGTGCACGAAAGGACCTCCTGGGCAGGCGAAAAATTTGGGTCGGGCCCGACAGGGCCCGAACGGGACCCGTTATCTCATATCGGGCGGTCTCGGAGGCCAGCTCTGGGACTTCGGGCTCAGCGTTCGGGTCCCGTACCCGAGAAACGCCGATCTCTGATGTAGAGTGTGAGGTTCTTTCACCGTGGAAGCATGAGTAGGGATGATGATCTGAGGTCCATTCTGGTGAGTTTGAGAAGTAGGGCACGTAGTTGATGTGGTCAACCTACTCGCAGTGGTAGAGCGTGATGGTGTTGAGGAAGTTTTCTAAAGGACAAATTGAAATATCGGAACTAGGTACAGAACAAGTTTTACGGTATTGTTGGCAGGTACTTGAGAGGCTCCACGGAGAGAGTAGTCAATGTTAATGTTGCCATTATTCTGCTCTGTGGTAATGGTAGTAGTAGCAGCGACAGGGCTTCTATCAACAGTTTCGTCAGTAAAAAGTGCCCAAAAAGGTCTCCTTGTTCGAAGGAGCATCCTTCTTTGAAGAGCTATCTTTGTCTGAAGAGCTGTGGTTACCCGAAGCCGTGCCCGAGGAGCAATCAGAAGAGCCGACCCTAAAGCTGCATTCGGTGTCGCTCGAAGAGCCAAAGTTGTTTTCGATGTCGCTCGAAGAGCCAAAGCTGCTTTCGGTGTCGCTCGAAGAGGTGCCCGAAGAACAATCAGAAGAGCCGACCACGAAGCTGCTTTCAGTGTCGTCTGGAGTACCGTGAGTCTCGCAGGAAGCTGCGTCCGAATAAGTTTCGGAAGAACTGCTGAAGGAACCACCTGTAATCATCGAGATGGAAATGAACGGGTACCTGACAATGATGGAAATAAGTGGTCATCAATAAAAATTTTCTTGTCAAAAGACAGGAAGAAGTGATGATACAGGTACCCTCAGGTACTCAGTACCCTGCAGGTACTATCAAGTATATGCTTTACGGAGAACCTCTCAACTCCTACGACGCCGCGGGAAGGGCACTACAGTTTCGTTGAAGCGGGGAATTGAAGTGGCCTGAAGGGGAATGAAGGCTTGAGAGAATCAAGGCAACATATCACAGACTTACCCCATTACAAAAGCCCATTACCGGCCGCAAATCGATGGAAATATCCTCCATAGTAGGCTCGTGGAGGATAGAGGGCTGAGATTTCTCAAGGTCGTAAGCCATAAACATACGATACTTTTCGGCCGCGACCTGAAGAGAATGAGGAAGATTAAAGTCTGAACGATAAGTGTCTACTAGACACTGTCTAGGTTATCACGTTAGTCAACTGCGAATCACAGCAGATCTCAAGAGACAACGCAAAAGCGTCGTAGCAAGCTTCACAGGGTTGGGACTGAGAAGAATGAAGGCCACACGGCGCATAAGATGCCCGTCGACGGGTGTATCACGGTTCGTACACCAAGAACTCGCGCACTTTCGTTTCGTACCCGACTCGTACACTGAATACTCGTTCACCCCTCAGATCCGCAGATCGCCATTTCGTACACTTGTGAGTCACAAGTTGTGACTCGTACACATAATATTCGTACGCAGACTATGACTCGTACATGGTATAATCGCCACGTCTTTCTGCCAGCTGTCTTCCTTCCTCTGGGTTGCCGCCGCCAGAGAAAAGCGGCATCCTCTGAATTACAGACTGCCGCCGCACCTATAGTGTGGCTGTCTCCATTTGCTAATCCGGTGGGACGTCTTGCTGTGCAGCAGCAGTGACGCCCAGATGCTCCATGATAGCCTTCATAAGACGGTTGAAGGCCTTCCGGCGCTTCAGGTCCGTCACGATCCTGTAGAGATGGAAGGGTACCGACGAGAGTACCGGACGGCCGCCCGGTACTGATTCACCTTTTGAGCCCCACCTCCCCGATTCCATTCACCCTATGTACCCGCAGACCAGCTCGCCGGGCCTCATCAGAGCGATACGCGTATAATGTATCCATTATACAATAATTGTATTACAATTAAGCTTCTATCCATCTAGACTAGATGATCTAGTATTCGTCTTAGCTGAGCAAAGATTATGATGATCATGAATGAGGGCAAAGTTTGCTCTCTTTGCTCTCATGGATCATCGAGGAGCCGTCGCCGGCCCCCAAATCCAACAGTATTCCGTGAGATACTGTCATGCACTGTCGCGCGGTCGTGCCAATCTGAGAATAGCAGCGGGAAGATTTCCGATATGGCTCAAGTTGACCCCCCGAAATTGATGTCCTTATCAGCGAAATTGACTTCCTTAACCATAAAATTGTGTGCCTTATTCGCGGAAATGAATTCCTTATTCGAGGCCTGCCGCTAAAATGACTTCTTTATCCGCCAATTGTATACCCCCGTCTCGACCCTACCGCCAATTTGCTGTCTCAACCCGCCAACGTGAAATCCTCGACCCCCATATAGGCTACGGCCTTATCCGCCAAATAGACTTCTGAATGGTATAGATATCCTCGACCCCCATATAGGCAACGGCCTTATCCGCCAAATAGACTTCTGAATATTATAGATATCCTCGACCCCCATATAGGCAACGGCCTTATCCGCCAAATAGACTTCTGAATATTATAGATATCCGCGACCCCCATATAGGCAACGGCCTTATCCGCCAAATAGACTTCTGAATATTATAGATATCCTCGACCCCCATATAGGCAACGGCCTTATCCGCCAAATAGGCTTCTGAATGGTATAGAAGGTTTCGATGACATATTCACTCTCTCTCCCTCTACGATTTGGCTTTCGACGCGGCGCAGTTTGGATCTCTAAGGGCTCAAGTACTCAACGGCAACGAAAACACCGACCGTCCCCAGACTCTACGCTTCCCTGACCTCAGACGCCCCGAGCTTGACCCGAAGGGAAGCTGATTCTAGCTTCCCACCGGGTGGAACTCGAGCTTGTCGCCCACGAATCACCGCGAATTGCGGTCTGCAATCCTCGCACTGATCCATGAGTCGATCCTCCATCTCCTTCCCGTTCTCTGCTTTCCCTTCGATCTACTCGAGCCCTGTTCCAGGAACAGAAGTAAGGAACAGGGTTCCTTACTTCTGCGCTCCCTTCCAGCTCGTTCTACCCCAGCATTCATTCGCTTTCTTCATCCCCCGTCTTTTGTCATACCAAGCTGGTGGTGACCTCAGCTTTCATATTCGAGTAGCATACTATCCTGAACGTGTACCCGCGTATCCGTCTATCACGCATGCTTTCCAGAGGCCATAGAACTGCACGCTCCAACTTGCACTCTAATCTCCCCCTACGATGGATCTCAGCATTCAGTGAATGCCATCCACTGAGCTCCTTCTCTTTTCATGCTATGCTAGCCATAATCGCCATCGACTGGGGAGATTAGGTCCGGAAGCCGCTACTAACGGATACCCCTACTGTAGGGGCCCTACACGTCGTGCTACGGAACCCCCCTCCCACTGCTTCACAGTGGAAGGGCACAGCCTCGGTCAAGCATACCAGTCCAACATTCTTTCATGGCTTGGCTAGTAGCAATTTGCTACCACTTCGTTTATCTCCAGACGTGACTAAAACACGATTGCATACAACTCGTATGATACAAGCACGCCACTTTTCGAGTGCTTTGCAGGCTCCTCGGCGTTTACCTCTGCAAACTTCTCCTCGCCTCGAACTTCACCCGGGCTACACTTAGTCCCAGCTAACAAAATGCGATAGAGAACAAATGCACAAGCCCTGAGAATCAACACGGCCGATGGAAAACGTTCGCTGGTCGGCGTGCTTCGCGCACTTCACCTCAGCTTTGCGCTCTGAGAGAGGTAACGCTACCCTAGCGGCAGTTCAGTTTCACCTCACTCGACATCACCCTCGACATCAGGGTGGCCCAGCGAGGAAGAATGCTATTCTTTCTTATCGGGAATTCCGGAAATTCCCGGGAAGAAAAAATGCTCAATATTCCCTGGAAGAATAGTCGTGAATCACGACTCGTGATTCTTTCTGGGTATCTAGGTGCTTCATTTCAATGTTCCGACTTGAGGGAGCACCCAGGGCGGATATGCGCGCGAAAAAAATTTGGGGGCCTTGCTTTAATGGGGAAGAATGCATTCTTTCTTCCCGGCTATATTCCCGGGAATTCCCGGAAATTCCCGGGAAGAGAAAGAATGATCCATTCTCCCCACTTTTGGGCCACCCTGCTCGACATAAACTGCAGGACATAGCAGGCGTCGTCGGGCAGGCGAGGAAAGTCGACTATTTGCTCAAACCCGAATACAAACTATATCAGTACAGAGCTGAAGCACAGCTTGAGGTCACTAGCCACGTGCTCGATGGCGCTACGGGCCAACGTTTGAATCACTCTAAACTACACAGGTCCCGTACAGTAGCGCAACGACAAGGTGAAGAGACTCTGAGGCCATCACTGATGGCCCATCGGAGATAGAACCTACGCAGCCAGGTTGTGACTCGAGAACCGGGGATAACGTATCCTCCATTTTCACAGGCTACCTATTGCCGCTTTAAAATGACGAGTTTGCCGCTGATCCGCCACTGTCGGACCGTGAACCCAGTCTTGTGTGGCGGTCGTCGGGTTTCTGGTTGTCCTGGATAGCAACGCAGCCCCGTTTGGCAGCAGGCTCTGGTACGTTGACGACTCGTGTTCGGAACTGCCTTTTGAGCAGTGATATCATATCACTGATATGCTTGGACGGGCCCGATGTTAGTGTAAGCTCCGCTCATAGTGTGCGGCATAGACTTAGGTGCCGTGCAAGCTTGCAGAGTACTGAGGCGTCCCACTGAGGACCAATGTACCTCCGGAGGTCTTCAATGACTGGAGAGAATATGATCAGTTGTCCCTTGGGACTCGGTAACACAATGATCGGAGGGTCTTGTGGTAACATCAACAACAAACAGCTTCGCAAACAACGTTCCATCGAGTACTGGCGGGAATCAGCAATCTGAGTCGCGTAGTCGCGTACAGATTCGCGTGTCATCATGAACAGCCATTTTGGTTATCTCAGAGCGTTTAAGAAAAACCTTAGACACTTCATACATGTCATCGTAATCAGCCCTCCTGGCATAACGTTTTTTGTAGTAATCTTTATAATGAAGTACAGAGTATGGTCCACGCCAGTGGTCTAGGTTATCCGGCTTTCTGGGGTGTACCTTGCCTGTTAGGAGCCACATTACCACGCCCGCAGATCTATTATCATTATAAAGAGTCCTGAACACCTCATGGCTCACGAGGTCGGCCTCTGAGACACCATCCTTCTGTGCTATATACTTCACGTAATTTCCTAATCGCTTATCGCACATCTCAACCATGTAGGGTTTGTCAGAGAGTCTGGTCGGGTCGGGAACGACCTGGTCCGCACCCTCTTCCAATTCCCTTAATCGATCCTCGTCGAACTTGAGCTCCATCTCCCTGAAGGAGCAATACAAGAATATATCGCCTACTGTGGGCGGCACCAGCAGAGCCGAGAGGGAAACGAATGTGGTACACAATAGTGGAGCGAAATACACCGGAAGACACTGACTCCTTACGGGAAGTAGCGATCCAGGGCCATGGACAGTCTTGTTATTCGAAGAGGCTGTCCGGGTACAGGTGTATCGAGATTGACCCATGTAAGTTACATGATGTAACCCACTGTACCTATGAATACAAAGCTGGTGACAAGAGCAATCACTAGCGATGACGCACAAATTGTGCCTTTTGATGTAGGTGTCTCCCGAAGTAAAATGACGTATTGGAGAAGTAACGATGCAGGAACTCCAGTCGCATGTCTTCACATCCGTGGGAGTGGCTTCTCCAATGGCGTCCATCTTCAGTCGCAGACGAGGAGAAAAACTTGAGCTTCGAGCGTGACGGGCTCGGAAATGGCAAGGCGCTCGGGTGACCGGCTAGGTTCTGCTTCCCTTCTTTCATCCGTAATAGCATCTCCTCCTCCCAAGGGGGTGTGCCACCGATCTCCCTCATAAGGTGACGCTTAAGGGGAGACACCCTGTCTGTAAGGTTCTTCTTCTCTGTAGCGTTCTGAGCCCCAATTGAGAACCCGTTTTCAACGCCCTTGAAGAGCCTTGTGATGGGAGCATCCATCGAGACGTCGAGGAAGAATCCATACCTAAGAGCGATTAGCCCGCATGGCCAGTGAAAGGAGAAGACTAGCTCATCACGTTGAGTTGGTCAGATCCCGGACGATATAGTTCACGCGTCCTTCAGCATCACAACCAACAGCACACTGAAAGGAATGCTCAGATGCTCAGACGCTCACAGCTTGAGTGACATCACATGCTCCTTATCAACTTCAGAACGTTCATCATAGAAGTTGGCTACATATTTGGTTGCATGTTGCTCAGGTCCAGTACCCACGGCCTGTGAGATGATAACAGAGTTTCGATTGAGAATCTTCATCAACATCGAATGAGAGGCTCACCTTCGGAGTGACTGGAGGGTCACGCGTTGGACTCCCGTTTAATATCCCTTCCACCAAGTGGAGCGTCAGCGTTGCGAATGTAGAATAGAACAACGAAGTCGGCATGAGGACGATGGATACGATGAGACAGTCTGTCACGGTATGAGCTACAGTGTAGCTGCTACACAACTGATGTAGTCCCCTGCATCCTTGGCGACAGAAGTCGAAGTGATTTTCAGGAAATCTTCAAAGTGGCAGGAAACACTTAAGGACACTGAGCGTGACTTGAGAGTCTTCCTCGTGTCATGATGAAAGTCTGACGGGCAGAGTGGCTTTTACTGATGAGAAAGATATCAACTATGATCGTTGAAGGACCCTCCTGAGACTCGACAATCAACGAAGCGCGAGCCTCTGTGCAGTGGACCGGGGGAATGCCTTTGCCTGGAGAGTGTTCGCTCGAAGAAAACGCAGCCTTCATCGAACGACGATGCACAGATCGATGATAATAGCGATCAAATGATACATGGTTGAGCTGGGCGCGCTTTCACTGAGACCCCTCGAGGAATGAGCTGAGCTCATTGAGCTCGCAGCTCCTTCGTGCTCACTATCTTCCAATCATGCTAAAAGCGGTACCCCCTGAAGCACCCGAGCTGAAGCTTGCGTGAAATGCTCAGGACCTCTCGGGCGAACGCCGCTCGGACCAGCCCAGCAACCGCGTTTGCACCCGTGTCCTGCCAAGCTCCTATGTTACGGTTTCATGCGGAGGAAGCAAAGCTCCATGTTCTCACAGAGCCGGTTTCACCGAGGGTATGTGACCCCGTCCATATCTCGGGAACGGAAATGTCAAGGCGAGCGAGATGACTTTTCTTCGGGCGTTATTTTTCCCACGTCATTAGCACGTGGTAGGATCTATCAAACCGATAAAGCAGATTCTTCCTCGTATGATTCCAGACCAATGATCTGAGATCATCACCTACAGTACAGTATGCTACACAATGGCTCAGCCATTGTGTACCATCCTTCGATACCCCTACGCAGCAGTTGAGTTCATCCTAAGTCCCATGCTGCTGCCGAGACAATTCATCATGAGAGTTTCAGCTGCTGCCGCTATAGCTTCACGCTTGCTCCTCGCTGGGGCCATCGGCGGCCCCACTCCATCCCGTCTTCAACCTACCATTGAAGTAAGAGTCCCCTGGCCTATGTTTGGCCGAACTGCGCATGTCTGCAGCGGTTCAACGAATGGTCCCTAACGAACCGCTCGTCATTTTTCGCATATCCGATTTCGATAGTATGGACGCGAGTCGGAAGTTCTGATAATATTATCGGCGAATTGAGTTCGTGACTCCCACCTAGCTTCAAGGGTTGGGCCTCAACATTGCGAAGCTAATGATAGGTGGTCTTTATTGTTATCTTCAGGACTACCCTCCACAGGATAAAAGGCAGTGGTTCTCGGTCGATACTAACACGACCTTCTGCTCCTTTCGAAACATGCAGAGTGACGGAATACACTACCACAAATGGTTCGACATACGCGCCGACAAAACGTCAATGTCCACGCGGTGTATCCGCTGCCCAGCGACTGGTCAGCGACCAGAGTTCTTCGCTCGGTGAGGGAGGTGTTGGCAAGTGTCTGATACTGGATTCCGTTCATGTCACAGGTACAAGGACAACGCCTTGCCAGACTACTACTTGCCTGGCAACAACGGCTCCCGCTATAATTTCCCTTATGATGTCGTTGGTGGAGATGCTAGCAAAGATCCCCTCAAAATGTTGCATCCTTCGACTTTCCACAATCTGATGGACACAGCGCGCGCAGCCATGATTAGAACGAAGTCAAACTTCGGTGTCGATATGAACAAGCCTCCGCTGGACGAAGTGCAAGAACTATGCTCGGCTATTGTCGATCTTTTCCGGCAGTTCTGGTCCTATGAGGAATTGTGTGATGCGTACTACAAGAGGTTAGAAGAGGCTGTCAAGGCTGGCGGACCTCAAGGGTGGCAGCCCCCTCCTCCCGATTCCATAGTGAGCCAGTTCAGCGAGTAGACGGGTAACGGCTGAGATTCGACACTTCCCTCAAACATGTCTCTGATGGTATATCGATGATGATGCTGTTGTTGATGTTGTATGCATTCGGACAGTCGTTGTGTTGTGACGAGTGGGTCACAGGGAATCCGCCTGCTGATGCACAGGTCGATGGACCATTCGGGCCACTCGTTCATTCATGCACCGCATTTGCGAGCTTCAAGGATTCACGAGTCGTCGTAGAGACCCTTGAGAGGTATGGACTCGCCCGATACTCCAGATTCCCTTCGCCATTCGTGCCACTAACGAAAAAAAGTGTGCCTCATCGCCACACATCTTCAAAGGGCAACTGCCTTAACCTCACCATCACAACGTTGCTAATTCCTGAATAGAGCTATCTTATGATCATGGAAGTTAACATAGATACTGTACGCCCAGAAAAATGGCGTCCCGAGTACACTGACCGTCCCAGACTGCAGCATTAGCCCTAGTTCGCCGCTTTCCACACCAACACAGTAATGCTGCGGATATATTTTAATCGATACTGAATTGGAGCCCGTCGTTCAGTCTTAGTTTCAGCACTGGCAAGTACTTGAAAACTCTTTGCTTGACGTATAGGAATCCGTTTTCGTCTCGCCTGAACATCCTGGCTATCTTCTCCTCGTCATAACCCTTTCTGCGCAACTTCATTTTGAGTGACTTCTCGAGGTCTTCTAGTAAACCCGGGATGGCCAAAGATACGATTGGTCCTCCCGTGTCAATGATGCTCAGATTCGGGCCTGGGTACTCGCTGGCACGACTCTCTAGCGGAAAGAGCCTCCTCCGTCCACCCGACAACTTTACTGAGGACACCCATACAGTCGCGAGGGCTTCGTGGAATTTCTCTGAGTAAACAATCGTCTGCCACTTGTGCTTTGCCGCTGTCGATTCGTCCAACTTCTCACCGAGCGTAAGCTGGCCGGTGATGGACAAACCATTTTGGGTCGTATCAGTCCTGAACGTGTACGACGGTCGTTCAATCAGGCCGTGGTCAACGAGGGAATCTATCAAGCTCTCGGAATCGTCTCGATATTCATACTCTTCCGGGTTCGTCGGAATTCTGGAAAGTCCGAAGAAGCCATGCGGCTTCGACGGACTCCCCCAGTGGACGATTTTGCCACCGAGAAGTCGAAATCGGCAGCCTCGCGGTCAGCCAGCACCAGCAAACCCGAGCGCAGCACGCTTCTCAAGGTCGTGTTGTCTCCAAAGCGTGTCAATGGTAGCTCATCCTCTTCAAAGTCACAAGGATGGTCTTCGGGACAGAAGTAACACCCCGCGCCCGGTTCCTTGCAAGCGTCTTTGCCGTACTCCTGCTCATACCAATGCCCGTCCAGCATTGTCAGATCCGGGTATCCCGAGTCCAGAAACAAGTTGTTTCTGGTTGTTTCAAACAACCCAATTTTTTGACCATCGACGTTCACCCTGACGAAACCTTCCTCGACAGGTATCGTCAGTGGCTCGGTGGGAGCCTGTGCCTCCGAGGATGAGGCTTCGCTGAGGCTACTCAGCGTCGGTTGAAGCAGTACTGTAACGAAGGCTTTCCACATTCCGACAGAGAAAGACGAAAAAAAGCCGTCCTTGCTGGGTTGATGGTACGATTTTTCTGACAAATTTTACATCTGCTGAAACTCGTGGTGAGCAATTGACATTTTTCACGCCAAAAGCCTCAACTCCATTTTGGTGCTGTCGCGCTCACTGACGCCGTACGACCGGCCGAGATGGAAAGCCCCCCTCACCTTCGGACTCTTTCAGCGACTCTGATATCCATCCCCATCATCACTCCGCCTGAAAGAGGATTCAGACGATCACGGCCCGCCTGTCGTGGAGGACGCGGAGCCACCGGCCGCTACGTTATTTCGAAGATTTTTCTTTAAGCTGCCCACGTGAAAATCTTGGCAAGCCCGCTGAGCGCGTCAGAGCTGCACTCAACGCTTTGGTCCGGAAATTAACGACTCGCCCCGATTTCCGAATTCTTCGGAAATTCCATTTTCGAGCGCTTGTGGCAAGCGGGCGCCATTCACAGGCAACAGACCCTCAGCAGTCTCCATAACAAGAAGATTATCGTCAGCCTTCGGGGGCTTTGCCAACAGTAAACGACATGAGCCTTCCCAAAGAAGTCGTCGTACGCGCGCACTGCGAAGAATTGCAAGATTCCAAGTAGGAGATCGAGTAGCGCGCAGTTTGAGATGCCGTTGCATCTATGCTAGCTCACGAAGCACTCACGCTAATGGTGGAACTTCTGCTACGCGGATCCGTAGCCTACGAATCCTCCCAATCGTGAGGTGGTATCTTACTTCACGGAATCCGGACCGTATCTTACCGTTTTCAGTAGGAAAGATACTTCTTTTCATATCCTCCTCTCGTCAACCTAAAGCTCCTCATTCACTGTTAGTTGATATCTTCCTCTTCCATGAACTTCCCAGAGGACCCCACTTTCTCCTGAGATCATCAC